>JBBPBR010000008.1:53859908-53884590 GCA_037974775.1 Cicer pinnatifidum
TATATTATTTATATTTATTTATTTAAGTCTGTCTAATGAATAAAAAAAACTATTTTAAAGTTTGTAGCATGACTTTTATTTATTTATTTTTATAAAAAAATATAGTTTGATCTAGACTTATAGTAGGATAAGCCATAAGACTTTATTGGGCGGCGTTGTAGAAAGGAAAACAACACGTCAATTAAGTGTAAGGATTCAAGAAGTATATCTATTGAAAACTAAATTCATAACATATATACTCATGTAATAACTGATGTGTTAAAAAAATGTAAAATAGAGCATAGACTATAATCATTGCATGAATGAATTATAAAAATATTGATGTTGTATATCCAGAAAGCATGAATATGCTAAATCAACATATTACATTGCACAACATAAAATTACTCAACCAAATAAAAAATCAATTGAATTTATATAGGTCCAAGATTTTGAGTTTGTCAAAAAAATATATTGAAATTTATATGGATAATAAGATTACTCAATGAAATAAATTAAGCAAAAAACTAAAAGACAGAGCTAAAAGGAGGACCACCACAGGCCATACCCATGGTCCACAGATTTTATAAATATTATTAGTATATTATTATAATTTTTATCTTTATAGTTATCTTTTATGATTTATATATAATATTTTATAATATGTGTTTTTTATTCAATATATTAAACGTAATATAATAAAAAAAATTCTTTAATTGTAGCTTTATAATATTACTAAATTGTATAGAGATATTGCATAGATGGTTTCGTAAAAAAATTATATAGAAAAAGAAGTGGCTTCATTGAAATGTACCATAAAAATAGAATATATGAGAAATTCATAATAGTAAAGACAAACTCACAGCCACGAACGTAGTTAGGGCGGAATCACGATCGTAGCCAAGACCGAATCAATCTTTTTAAAAATTTTGTTCATATTTAAAATTGAGTCTTCTAAAATCACAAAACTCTAATTAATAATAAAATGACATTTATATTATTTATTTTTACTCTTAATATGAAGATATTGAAATTAGAATATTGCACTTTATTTATTGTTACTCTTATTATGAAGATATTGAAATTGTAACATTACACTTTATTTATTTATAGACATTGCATGTTGTAGAAATCACTTGATCGTGTTTGGAAATAAAATTTAAGATTTAGACTTGTAACTTATTAAATCTTTTAGGTTCAAATATATTTTTGTTTCTTTTAAATATGTTTCGTTTTTTATTTTAGTCTATGTAATTTTATTTATTTATTTATATCTTTGCAAATTCTAACAAGTTTTAAAAAGTCTTTTATGTAATTTTAAATTAAGTGGTACATGGTAACTGAATAAATATTGTTGTTGACTAAACACTATTTAAAATTCATTTGATTAACTGATTTAATCATTTAATTAAAAATTAAAACTAATTAATTAATTAATTAACTAATTAAATAATAAAAACACAATAATCTTCATCTTCAACACTAAATTTTTTAATAAAAACTCCACAACATTCATCTTCAACCATATTTTTTTTATTTTTAAATCACAAATTTTTATATCTAGACCCATACTCTTAAATTATAACCTATCATTTTTCTTACACGTCACCTATAATTGAAATACATAAATTATTATAAGAGAGAAGAAGATTGAAGCAAAGCAGGTTACTTATTCCTCCAATATATTGTTAACTTAAAACGGTCATAAATCCATCTATTGTGCGCGTTGCCGGTTTCACTCAGTCGTTGTCCGTTCATTCAAACACATACATTTTTAAGAACTTAAATATGAAATATTTTGAAAACTTTCTTACGAGTTTGACTAAAAATCAATGTAGTCGGGCACAGCAGAAGCCGCCAAGTACTCACAACACAATTAAATAGCAGAATTTCTATTTGTTCCCAAGTCATTTTATATTATTACTTGCTTCTTCACTATTCATGATAAATAAGTATAATAATAATCTATATATTTCAATTATAGGTGTAGTGCAAGAAAAATAAAATATTATATTTTTTAGGATTTGGATATAGATTGGAGAATTTATGATTTGAAGATAAAGAAATTAGGATTGCAGATGACTGATTTTAAGTTTTTATTTAAAAATTTAGAGTTCAAGATGAAGATTATTGATATTTTATTATTTAATTAGTTTATTAATAAATTAGTTTTAAATTTTTTATTAAATAATTAAATGAGTTAGTAAAAAAATATTAATTTTAAATACTAAATATTGTCTAGTCAATAACAATCACACGATCACCACTTGGCACTTCATCTAAAATTAGTCATGTAAGTTTTTTTACTATAAAAGATTTAGAACTGACTTTTTTAAAACTTGTTGGTATTTTAAAGGGTATAGATTAAACGAAAAGAATATAAGGACTAAAATCTAAACGAAAAATATTTGCAAATACTAAAAATATATTCGAAACAATATTTTATTTTATTTATTTGAATTTAGTCTTTTGAAAGTGTATGACGACTTATTAGCCTATTTCATATCAATATGTTAAATAATTATTTATACATAAATTTTAATAGATTAAGAAGCTAATATATTTACAAATTTAAAGAATTTTTTTGATATTTACATGAACTCTTACAGAATTTAATTTTATATGACATTATTTCATTGTATTTTTTTAGATAATATATTTAAATGTGACAAAATTCAATATAAAATAATATAATTAAATTACTAAAATGTTAAATTTTTTTATAAATTGCCATAAAATAAATATATTTTATATAATAATAATAATAATAGTAATAAAATATATTATTTATATTTATTTATTTAAGTCAGTCTAATGAATAAAAAAAACTATTTTAAAGTTTGTAGCATGACTTTTATTTATTTATTTTTATAAAAAAATCTAGTTTGACCTAGACTTATAGTAGGATAAGCCATATGACTTTATTGGGCGGCGTACGTCGTAGAAAGGAAAACAACACGTCAATTAAGTCTAAGGATTCAAGAATTATATCTATTGAAAACTAAATGCATGGCATATATGCTCACGTAATAACTGATGTGTTAAAAAATGTAAAATAGAGTATAACACCCCAAATTTTATATTAAACTATTTTATTAGTTAAGTACAATTTTAAATAATTAATTTAATATTAAAATTATTTTAGAATATATGATAATAAATTTTTTGACTAATTTTTGTTATATAAGTGATTTCTATGATGTGTTAGTTTTATAAATCTTAGATTACATGAGCGATATAAATAATAAATATTATATTTTATTATTTGATATATTTTTAAAAAATAATAGTATTTTAATGTAATATATATATTTTAAAGAAAAATATTTTATACGATTTTACGTGTATATACGTGTACCCAATTAATATAATATTTTTAGGTGCACTTGACTGATGTGAAGTATGCACATAGTTATATTTCAATTATTTATAACTATTTTCTATTTTTAGTTGTTTTTTTATAAATAATTATCTTCAAATAGTAGTGATATTGTGTTTGATTTACTTTATTTTTATATACTGGTTATGACATTGTGATTTTATATATATATTTATTAAGATTTAGTAATTAATATAAAGTGTTGATGTTATATTTATTTATTTTATAATTTGGACTATTCTCTAATGTTGGTAATATTTTAATTTGAATATTTGAAAAAAAAAAACTAAAATATTATTATAGGGATTATTTTAAATATGAGATTTTTGGTTATTAATGTATTTTAAAATATTAATTATTTTTATTTATAAATTATTAGTTTTGAAATAATAATAATGTTTTATTAATGAAATTGTGTTTTAAAATAAAATAAAATAAAACCAGTAAAACCTAAAAGGAGACCAATGGGTTTGATTCTTGTATGAACCCTAATTGTTAATAAAATAAAACAAACTAAAAAGGGAAGGAAGTTGGAAGGACAGCCATAAAACCAAAGAGGAAACACAACAATAACCATATTGTTTGACATCGGTGATCGATAATTGTTCCAGAAAACTTTCTCTATTGTCGCCTAAATTTGAGTATGTTATTTCATTCATTTAACTCATCAATTAAACATAATTTTCCAGATTTTTAACAACCCCAATTCCTCTCTAAAATACCCGACTTCTTCGTTTGTAGAATTCATTATTTTGCACCGTTCTCTTTCACCGTATGTCCGATTTGAGTGAAACCAACGCCAAAACGACCGTGTGAAAAGTGACTATATTATCCAATGATTGGGTTTCTGATTTATGGTAATTTTCCTTGACCGAATTTCGAATTTAGTTTTTAGAGTATCTTCTCATAATCTATTTTTAACGTTTACCCATAAACTGTCGAGTTATATCGATTGAAGGACAAACAGTCAATGAACAAAGTTTGTTTGCTCATGGAATTGTATTCGTGTGTGAAAGCGTCAAAATAAAGTAAGGGGTGAGAGAGCCTTTGAATTCATGAGTATAATATATTATGAGATGAACGGGAAAACCGTATTTCCCAACGATTCATCTGTGGCTCGCTATGTATGGCAGTAGCCCTTTGAGGAATAAATTAATTAATTTAGAAATATGGAAATTGTGAGATTAAAATATAGAATATAAATTTTTGTAAGGTGTTGATTGACTTAATTTCTTTGAATGTGTGAAATTGATATTATTGTGATATTGGGTGTCGAATTAAATTTATATATATGTGTGATTAAATGAGTTTATGTGATGTGATAACAAAAGATTGATGTATTGTGATAATTTTATGTGATGATGATGATGTATGACTAATAATTGTGGTGTTATAAATTTGTGATAAGTTTATGTGATGATGTTTGATTGATGATAGTGATGCTATAAATTTGTGAGGAGTTTATGTGATGATGATGATGTATGATTAATGATAGTGATGTTCTAAACTGTGATGAGAATAGTGAATTAACCCCATAGTTGATGAAATGATAATGATTTCAATTTGTGTTTGAGATGACGTTTTTAATGGAGTATCATAAACCAACGAGGGGAGAAAATAAATATTGTGAATTTGTGAAGTGGAGATTATTTTGTCATTATATAGGTAGGGCCTGACAAGCCTAGTGATTCTGGGGAAGTACAACTGAATGAGCCTAATCGTGGGAGTCTGCTGTTGAGCCTTAAGGCAAGATTGTTAGACCTTGGAGGTATTCGGGTGGGGAATTCCTAGGTGACTTGGAGGTAGCACTCCAAATGTCGGGAGCTACCACGCAACACACGTTTACCTCGACTATCACGTATATGTGTCTCAGGTTAAGTTGAGGGGATCTATGAGGACAGGGCCAATTTAAATTGTCTGTCCACCGGGATGGTGGCATAGTATCAAGCCTCCTAACCAAGTACTTCAGAGTTAGAATGGTACCACATTGTGAAGTAGAGTCTAAGTTCATGCATAGCATTGCATTTTATTGTAATTGTTTTGTTGTTATTAATATGTATCATGTGTGGTGATAATTTTTCTTAGACAATTTGATGATACAGTGAAATCTATTGATTTTCCTTGAGTAATTTTGACCTTTGAATGTGATATTTTCTTGATAGAATATTTGTGTAATAATACGGTCCTAGTAAGGGTTTTAATTTGTATTTTACTTATTTAATTTGAATCGAATTTTTGTATGAAAACCTTAGAAGTACTAGTAAGTTTTTAGAATTAAATCAAGTAATTATACTTAAATCAAACTTATCGAGTTGCACTATTTTAATTGATAAGTTTAAAGTGTATTCATTTTTATTTTTGAGAAACGTGATATCCTAAATTAAATATAAAGTTTTTATTTTCTTAGAAATATATTTTTTATTTATCTGCTATAAATTTTATAGAAATATAATATAAATTATTATATATATTATTTTGAGATTTAGGGTGTCACATAGAGCATAGACTATAATTGTTGCATGAATGAATTATAAAAAGATTGATGTTGTATATCCTGAAAGCATGAATATGCTAAAACAACATATTACATTGCACAACATAAAATTACTCAACCAAATAAAAAATCAATTGAATTTATATAGGTCCAAGATTTTGAGTTTGTCAAAAAAATATATTGAAATTTATATGGATAATAAGATTACTCAATGAAATAAATTAAGCAAAAATACTAAAAGACAGAGCTAGAAGGAGGACCACCACAGGCCATACCCATGGTCCCACAAATTTTATAAATTTTATAAATTTTATAAATATTATTAGTATATTATTATAATTTTTATCTTTATAGTTATCTTTTATGATTTATATATAATATTTTATAATATGTGTGTTCAATATAATAATTTTTTTCTTTAATTGTAGCTTTATAATATTACTAAATTGTTTAGCGATATTGTATAGATAGTTTCGTACAAAATTATATAAAAAAAAAGTGGCTTCATTGAAATATACCATAAAAATAGACTGTATGAGAAATTAATAATAGTAAAGAGAATTGACTTTTAGGGACAGACAAAGTTTCTCATTAAACGTCAAAAATTGTAGATAAAGATTAATAATACTTTGAGTGACACCTGAATTCAGTTTTAACTTTAAGGCGACGTCTTGTTATGCTTTAAGAACTGTCAATACATGTTTTGAGGACCGTCATTACATGTCTTTTAATTTCTTCTTATAATAATGATTGTCACTAAAAACTAGATAAATATAAATAAATAATTGATTTATTGCTACAGTATTGTCTATAACTAAAATCTAGATACATATAAATAAAAAATTGATCTTTTCCTACGATATTGTTTGTCACTAAAAACTAAATAAATATAAATAAATAATTGATCTATTCCTATGGTGTTGTTTGTCACTAAAACTTATTATTATTTATTAAATTTATTTAATCTCCCTACTAATTATAATTTATTTTTATTAACTAATGTTATTGAAACATGTAGTAAAATATAATATAATTTTACCAATTCTATTAAAATATACAATAAATAGTTATTTTACTCTAAAAGATTTAATAAACTTTCAACAAAAGCCAAAATGAGTTTCTTAATATTTATTATGATAAACTGCAAACTAATTTCATAAAAAACTAAAATTGAACTCCTTACAGGTAGAGATTGCCCTCAAAGTTGTTCGCAAAGTAAGCATTGATGTATGGTGTTTAATATAGGCTTTCCAAGATGCATGTCTGCGTGCGTGCTTCTGAATTTTCATAGCAGCATCCTCTCTTCTCATGTGTTGATAAAGTTTACATGCAAGATTTCATACATAACATATTATGCATGTGAAATATATGTAAAGAGAAAGGATGTAAGACCCATAATTTTAAATTATACTTTATGTATTTTAGTGAATTTTGGTATTGAACTCGGAGGCTTTTTAGCCAAAGTTATTAATATTTTGGGAGTTTAAAGGACCAAAAAGATATATTGATGCCCGATTAAGATTACTCGTCGACAAATAAATTAAATTAAATGCGGTGAATCTTTTACGAAGAATTAAATTCTGGGCAGTTTCGTTAAATATATCTCGGGCTGCTAAAAATTGTATCTGTCAAGTGAGTTGCGACGAGAGTAGATATTTTTAACAAAAAGTGGTTTCGGAAGTGATGGGTGAAATGGTAATTTTAATAAATATCTAGATATTTTGAGATATTTGTTAATTATAATTAATATATATAATGAATATATGTTTGGAGGGAAAGGAAAAAGGAAGAAAAAGAAGAAAGAAAGGAAAAGAAAGAGAAGAAAAGTAAAAGGAAAGAAAAACAAAAGAAAGAAAATAGAAATTCTTCCTCTCTCTCCCTGCCTCGCGAGAATCCCCTCCTCCCTTCTTCTTCCTCTTTTGTGTTTCTTGCTTCCTTTTAGTTCAAGAAAAGAAACCCAAGGATTAGTGGGTGAGAAAGAACAAATTTCCAGCTTCTTCCTCCTTCTCGGATTCGAAAACGGTGTTAGTGATTTCAAAACCGTCAAACGCAAACCTACACATTTCATATAGATCTAAGCTTCGTTTCGCGAAGAGATAGAAGGGAAAGTTGTTCACCTCCACTCTACGGTGCTAGTGAACTAACTTTGGAAGCGACGTCACGAGCGGAGATTTTACCGGATTTACTCGCGGTACCAAAATCGCACGTTGAAGCTAACGTTAAGGTAAGGGCTCCTTCCAAACTTTTAGTTTGTATTTAGGTGTGAATTGTGGATTGAATTTGTGAATATGTCTGAGTATGTTCTGTGTGGAATTTGAAAATCATTAGAGTTAAACGAGTATTAAAAATGGGGAATTGTCGTGTCGTGTAAAGTCTGCGATAGACTGCACATTTTTGGTAAATCGTGTTGACCCGTGATAGGTGGCACCTCGGTAATTTAGTACTTTGGCCTGTGATAGGCGGTACAATTATGATTTACGGTCCTTCGAGGAGGGTTTTGGTTTGGAATTCCAAGTCCATGCATTTTTGCATATACGCATTGCATTAGGGTGCTTGGCACGCGAGTCGTGTTTGATTCAAGATTATGATTGAGTGTTTGAACTTAAGTTGTCGTGGTAATTGGGTTTTAAATGTCAAGTGTGGATGTTTTGGAATTGTGCGATAGTGTGTTTGATGGCAAAACTATTTCGGAACTCATGATGTCGTAGTGATTGTGTTATAAGTGCTAAGTGTTATGTTTTGGAATTGTGTGTAATTGTGATCGATTCAGTTATGTAGTTTTAGAAAAACCTCAGAAACAATCGATTTCCCAATCGATTCTATGAGAAGATAATACCAGCTTAATCGACTGCCCAATCGATTATTACGTTTCCTATTTTCTTGAATCTTGAAAATATATTGAACTAATCGATTTGCCAATCGATTTGGCTATTACAGTAGCTCAGCTATTTAGTCAAAATCGATTTGCCAATCGATTTGATATGTAACAGGGGCTTAGCTATTTATAAAATCGATTAGCCAATCGATATGATATGTAACAAGGGCTTAGCTATTTATAAAATTGATTTGCCAATCGATTTGATATGTTACAGGGGCTTAGCTATTTATAAAATCGATTTGCCAATTGATTTGGCAAGTTACAGGGGCTCAGCTATTTATCAAAATCGATTTGCCAATCGATTTGGCATGTCATAGGGGCTCAGCTATTTAAGAAAATCGATTTCCCAATCGATTGATTTAAACTCAGAATTCAGGTTTCACTAAAAACCTTTAAGAAATCGATTTCCCAATCGATTTGCTTAGTAGAAACTTTTATTCTGAGTCAGACAATCGATTGCCCAATTGATTCATCAATTGATGGGTTAGTTGATTCATTACTTGATTGATTAAAAACCTTATTTGATTTCATTTTTACTTGGCAAGTATTATATGAATGTTTAGCATATGGAAAACCCTTTCAAGGTGCATGCTAAGTTGAAAGGTTATTTTGTGCATTTAAAAGCTTAAATGTTATGTGTTAATTGTTAATTTTGGTTGGTGACCCTTTCCAACTATTGTGGAAATCTGGGCTTTGCCCTCAGATGAGAGCCAGGACGATCCTACCGGTTTGTACCCTGTGGATGGGGATGTAGTTGGGCACACCTGACTGGAGCTATGTTTGGAGGATCTTGCGGGGCGCGTGAAGATCACTCATGATGTATTGTTTTTTGTAGAATGATCAGATTAGGTTGACGTATAGGGACTAGAAGTCTTTCTTTTAGATTGTGTTTATTTTAAATTGGAAGTCTGTACCTATACTAATATTGTCAGCATGACATTTTACTTTCGATGGATTCCATGTACCACTTTTTGATGTGTAAATACTTTGGATTCATATTTCAAAAAAAAAAAAAAACTATTCCGCTGCTTGTAAACTATATTGACTTAATTGTCGTTGTGTTATGACTTAACCATTTATCCAAAGGTATTTTCCGTATTCATTTCTTTATTTTATGAATTTGTTTTGAAAAAAAAAATACACTCTCGCTATTAAAAATCGGGGTGTTACATTGTGGTATCAGAGCTTTGGTTTAGATTTCTTTGGGGATGTGGAGTTTTGGTTATAGATTGTAGGTCAACCTGTAGGTTGGGAGTTGTTATCTGATAATGCTTCGGTTTAGGTGGTTTGAGTTGTCAGGTCCAAAATAATTATTATGTGTTGATGTGGTCGGAAGTTAGTTTTGGAATTATTTGAAGTAGCGTTAAGACTCTACTTGATGATGGTTTTATAGGAAAACCATGCCGCCAAGAAGGAATGACGCTCCGAGAGCCAATGCTAATAGGGATGATCGAATGGCGGAGGCAATGAATAACATGGCTGCTTCTATTGCTGCACAGACTGCTGCCAAGACTCAACGTGATCTTGAAAAGAGGGAAAGAGAGATCCGTGCTGCAAAGTCAAGAGGATTAGAAGATTTTCGTCGTTACAATCCTCCCAAGATTAAGGGGGATGAGAATTCAGAGAAAGCGAATCAATGGATCCAAGAAGTGGAAAAGATCTTCAAAATGATCAACTGTCAGGCAGGAGTGAAGGTCAACTATGCCACTTATATGCTATTAGGGGATGCTGAGTACTGGGGGAGGAGTGCAAGGTTATTGATGGAATCAGCTCACGAGAAGGTGAACTGGGAATCATTCAAAAAGAAGTTTTTAGACAAATACTTCCCGATGAGTACCAGGACTAAACTGGGTGATGATTTTCTGAAACTTCATCAGGGGAACATGACCGTGGGCAAATATGCTGCTAAGTTTGAATCGCTATCGAGGCATTTCAGGTTTTTCCGTGAAGAAATTGATGAACCATTCATGTGTCATCGTTTCCAAGATGGACTAAAGTATGAGATTCAAGACTCTGTCTTACCCTTGGGAATTCAACGTTTTCAAGTGCTTGTGGAAAAATGTAGAGAAGTGGAAGATATGAAAAATAAGAGGGCTAGCCGAGGAGGGAATTTTAACTCAGGAGGGCCTAGTCAGGTGAATTATCAGAACAACGGAAAACAAGTTGCTAAACCTTATAATCGACCACATAATAACAACGGGGGACAGAATAACCCAGGGAACCCAAACTTCAGAAGACAATTGGGACAAGGGGTTCGATGTTTCCGATGTGGGAAAGAGGGACATTATGCTAATGTTTGTACCTCTAAAGGACCGACATGCCATAATTGCCAGAAGCTAGGGCACATTTCAAGGGATTGCACAGCTCCGAAGGTGGAACCAGTTGCAAATGTAACCAGGGCAACTCGTCCTACAGCTAGAGGATGCATTTATTGTGTGAGTGCTGAAGATGGGAATCCATCTGACAATCTGATTCAACGGGATTGTGAGATTGCAGGTAACACTCTAACTGCACTTTTTGTTTCGAGGGCAACCCATTCCTTCATTGCTATAGATTGTGTGAATCGTTTGAAGTTATTTGTGTCTGCTTTACCTTTTGATTTGGTTGTTTCCACACCTGCTAAGACTTTGACAGTAAATTCTGCATGTTTACATTGTCAAATAACTATTCGGAATATGGATTTCTTGGTTAATTTGATTTGTTTACCTCTACAATCACTCGAGGTCATTCTCGGTATGGATTGGATGTCGTATCATTATGTGATATTGGATTATGCTCGCAAATTGGTTTTTTTCCCCGAACCAGACGTTGTTAAGAATCTAGCCGCTAACAAACTCCGAGTTTCGCTAAGAGAAGGAACTCATGAGTTTTTGTCTCTGGCTAATGTGGAGGCAAAGATAAATGTGAACATAGAAGATGTGATGCTTGTCAATGAGTACCGGGACGTATTTCCAACGAAAATTCCAGGATTGCCACCGGTAAGAGAAGTGGAATTTTTCATTGATTTGCACCCAGGAATCGGACCTATTTTGATTGCACCGTATCGAATGTCGCAATTGGAATTAAATGAGCTCAAAGGCCAAATTGAAGATTTGTTGGAGAAGAAATTTATTAGACCAAGTGTATCGCCATGGGGAGCTCCAGTTTTGCTAGTTAAAAAGAAGGACGGAAGCTCGCGCTTATGTGTGGATTATAGACAGCTTAATAAGGCAACTATTAAGAATCGTTATCCTTTGCCACGCATCGATGATTTAATGGATCAGTTGAGAGGGGCCGCGATATTTTCGAAGATTGACTTGAAGTTGGGTTACCATCA
This sequence comes from Cicer pinnatifidum, assembly GCA_037974775.1. Lineage (NCBI taxonomy): Eukaryota > Viridiplantae > Streptophyta > Magnoliopsida > Fabales > Fabaceae > Cicer > Cicer pinnatifidum. The sequence goes on from JBBPBR010000008.1 coordinate 53,871,955, forward strand.
GATTCGAGTAAGGGAAGGAGATATTCAGAAAACTGCTTTTAGAACCCGTTATGGACATTATGAATATCTTGTTATGCCGTTTGGAGTTACCAATGCACCAGCAATTTTCATGGACTACATGAACAGAATCTTTAATCCATTCCTTGATAAATTTGTTGTGGTGTTCATTAACGATATATTAATTTATTCAAGAACTGAAGAAGAGCATGGAGAACATTTACGTCAAGTTCTTGAGATTTTACACGAGAAGCAATTGTATGCCAATATGTCGAAGTGTAAGTTTTGGCTAGAAGAAGTGAATTTCTTAGGACATATGATAACCAAGGAAGGAATCGTTGTAGATCCAACTAAGATTGAGGCGATTCTTGCTTGGAAACAGCCTCAGACTGTCACTGACATACGAAGTTTCGTAGGACTGGCAGGGTACTACAGGAGGTTTATTGAAGGTTTTGCTAAGATTGTGACTCCATTGACACAACTTACCAGAAAAGATCAACCGTTTGCATGGACGGAGAAGTGTGAGGAAATTTTTTAGTTACTAAAGAGAAAATTAACGACCTCACCAATATTAATATTACCGCAATCAGATGAACCCTATGAAGTTTATTGTGATGCATCTCACCAAGGTTTGGGATGTGTTCTGATGCAACACAAGCAAGCTGTAGCTTATGCCTCAAGGCAATTGAAGATTCATGAGAGAAACTATCCTACTCATGATTTGGAGCTTGTTGCCGTTGTTTTTGCATTGAAGATCTGGAGGCACTATTTATATGGGTGCACGTTCACAGTGTTCAGTGACCATAAAAGTTTGAAATATTTGTTTGATCAGAAGGAATTGAATATGCGCCAGAGATGATGGATGGAGACTCTCAAGGATTTTGATTTCACACTGCAGTACCATCCTGGGAAGGCCAATGTAGTGCCTGATGCGTTAAGTAGAAGAAGTGTATCGGTGTCTTCTTAGAGACCTACACTTGAACGTAGAGTTTGCACCGGGAATTTTGAAATTCGGAATGATTAAGATTTAGAGTGGACTACTTGAAGACATTGCAAATTCTCAAGATGACGTCTTAAGTCAAGAGAAGAGGAACCTAATAGTGCAAGGGAAGACAACTGAGTTCAAGATTGGATCAGATAATATTTTGCGATGTAATGGTAGGATTTGTGTACCAGAAAATATAAATATGAGAAAAACTATTTTAGAAGAGGCTCATAAGAGTAAGTTGAGTATTCATCCTGGAGCAACAAAGATGTATCAGGATTTGAGGCAGAATTATTGGTGGCCAGGAATGAAGAAACATGTAGCGGAGTATGTATCAACTTGTCTAACTTGTCAGAAAGCGAAGGTGGAACATCAGCGACCTGCTGGGATGTTGCAACCTTTAGATATACCTGAATAGAAGTGGGACAGCATTTCGATGGATTTTATAACTGGATTGCCTAAAACAAGGAGAAAGAATGATTCTATATGGGTGATAGTGGATCGACTGACTAAATCCGCACACTTTTTGCCAGTAAAGACCACCTATAGGGTAGATAAGCTAACAGAGATCAACATTGTTGAGTATATGAGATTACACGGAGTACCATCGAGTATTGTATCAGACCGTGATCCGAAGTTCACATCACATTTTTGGGGAGCATTGCACGAAGCGTTGGGAACGAAACTACGATTGAGTTTAGCTTACCATCCACAAACCGACTGACAGATTGAAAGGACAAATCAGTCCGTGGAAGATCTATTGAGAACATGTGTATTAGATGATAGAGGAAGTTGGGATGATGTACTTCCATTGATTGAGTTCACCTACAACAATAGTTTCCACGCAAGTATTGGAATGGCACCATATGAGGCTTTATATGGGTGCAAGTGTCAAACGCCCTTGTGTTGGTATAAGGACGGTGAAAGTATGATTGTCGGACCAGAGATGGTGCAACAGACTACAGCTAAGGTAAGGAAGATCAAGGAGAAAATGAAGACTTCACAAGATCGTTAGGGGTTAAGGACCAAGGATGTTTCGTTGGTCAAGGTGATTTGGAACCTAATTACTGGAGATGCGACTTGGGAACTGGAGAGCAAGATGAGAGAACAACACCCATAGTTATTTATCGACGCGTAGTTTCGAGGACGAAACTAATTTTAGGGGGGTAGTAATGTAAGACCCATAATTTTAAATTATACTTTATGTATTTTAGTATATTTTGGTATTGAACTCGAAGGCTTTTTAGACAAAGTTATTAATATTTTGGGAGTTTAAATGACCAAAAAGATAAATTGATGCACGATTAAGATTACTCGTCGACAAATAAATTAAATTAATTGCGGTGAATCTTTTATGAAGAATTAAATTCTGGGCAGTTTCGTTAAATATATCTCGGGCTGTTAAAAATTGTATCTGTCAAGTGAGTTGCGACAAGAGTAGATATTTTTAACAAAAAGTGGTTTGGGTAGTGATGGGTGAAATGGTAATTTTAATAAATATCTAGATATTTTGAGATATTTGTTAATTATAATTAATATATATAATGAATATATGTTTGGAGGGAAAGGAAAAAGGAAGAAAAAGAAGAAAGAAAGGAAAAGAAAGAGAAGAAAAGTAAAAGGAAAGAAAAACAAAAGAAAGAAAATAGGAATTCTTCCTCTCTCTCCCTGCCTCGCGAGAATCCCCTCCTCCCTTCTTCTTCCTCTTTTGCGTTTCTTGCTTCCTTTTAGTTCAAGAAAAGAACCCAAGGATTAGTGGGTGAGAAAGAACAAATTTCCAGCTTCTTCCTCATTATCGGATTCAAAAACGGTGTTAGTGATTTCAAAACCGTCAAACGCAAACCTACACATTTCATCTAGATCTAAGCTTCATTGCGCGAAGAGATAGAAGGGAAAGTTGTTCACCTCCACTCTACGGTGCTAGTGAACTAACTTTGGAAGCGACGTCGCGAGCAGAGATTTTACTGGATTTACTCGCGGTACCGAAATCGCACTTTGAATCAAACGTTAAGGTCAGGGCTCCTTCCAAACTTTTAGTTTGCATTTAGGGACTTATCTGTGGTTGTCTGGAAAAGGATTTTGTTAGGGTTGAAGAGTTGATTTGGGGGAAAATGAATCAAATGCTTTTATGGGTAAAACCTTAGACTTGGGTTTGGTGATATTGATGAGTATTTTGTAGAAAATGAATTTAACTCATTTATGTATGATTTTGGGGAAATGAAATTTGATGTGTTTGAGTGATGTGTTGCGATGATTTGTGTTCGTCGTATTGGACGTGTTCATAGTTAATATTTATAAATTTTGAGATGTGTTTATGTGGATTTTGTGGAAAAATGAATTGATGTGATTGAGTGTGAATTGTGGATTGAATTTGTGAATATGTCTCAGTATGTTTTGTGTGGAATTTGAAAATCATTAGAGTTAAACGAGTATTAAAAATGGGGAATCTTTTAATATCTCTATTTACTTAATGTTTGTCGTGAAAATCATTAGAGTTAACCGAGTATTAAAAATGGGGAATCTTTTAATATATCTGTTTACTTAATGTTTGCAGTGAAAATCGTTAGAGTTAAATGAGTATTAAGAATGGGGAATCTCTTAATATCTCTGTTTACTTAATGTTTTTCGTGAAAATCATTAGAGTTAAACGAGTATTAAAAATGGGGAATCTTTTAATATCTCTGTTTACTTAATGTTTGCAGTGAAAATCGTTAGAGTTAAATGTGTATTAAGAATGGGGAATCTCTTAATATCTACGTTTACTTAATGATTGTCGTGAAAATTGTTAGAGTTTAATGAGTATTAAAAATGAGGAATCTTTTAATATCTGCATTTACTTAACGATTGTCGTGGATAGAGTTAGAGTACGCTCATGCATTTCATAGTACATGGCGACCGGATGGGCCACGAGATGATTCCATGTGATTTGTTGGTTCATCTTATCCTTGCAGGAATTGTCGCATCATGTAAGGTCTGCGATAGACTGCATATTTTTGGTAAATCATGCTGACCCGTGATAGGTGGCACCTCGGTAAATAGTACTTTGGTCCTGTGATAGGCGTTACATTTACGATTTACGTTTTTAGTAAATCGTGCTGACCCGTGATAGGTGGCACCTCGGTAATTTAGTACTTTGGCCTGTGGTAGGCGGTACAATTATGATTTACGGCCCTTCGAGGAGGGTTTTGGTTTGGAATTCCGAGTCCATGCATTTTGGCATATACGCATTGCATTAGGGTGCTTGGCACGCGAGTCGTGTTTGATTCGAGATTATGATTGTGTGTTTGAACTTAAGTTGTCGTGGTAATTGGGTTTTAATTGTCAAGTGTGGATGTTTTGGAATTGTGCGATAGTGTGTTTGATGACAAAACTATTTCAGAACTCATGATGTCGTAGTGATTGTGTTATAAGTGCTAAGTGTTATGTTTTGGAATTGTGTGTAATTGTGATCGATTCAGTTATGTAGTTTTAGAAAAACCTCAGAAAACAATCGATTTCCCAATCGATTCTGTGAGAAGATAATACCAACTTAATCGACTGCCCAATCGATTATTACGTTTCCTGTTTTCTTGAATCTTGAAAATATATTGAACTAATCGATTTGCCAATCGATTTGGCTATTACAGTAGCTCAGCTATTTAGTCAAAATGGATTTGCCAATCGATTTGATATGTAACAGGGGCTTAGCTATTTATAAAATCGATTAGCCAATCGATTTGATATGTAACAGGGGCTTAGCTATTTATAAAATCGATTTTCCAATTGATTTGATATGTTACAGGGGCTTAGCTATTTATAAAATCGATTTGCCAATTGATTTGGCAAGTTACAGGGGCTCAGCTATTTATCAAAATCGATTTGCTAATTGATTTGGCATGTCACAGGGGCTCAGCTATTTAAGAAAATCGATTTCCCAATCGATTTCCCAATCGATTGATTTAAACTCAGAATTCAGGTTTCACTAAAAACCTTTAAGAAATCGATTTCCCAATCGATTTGCTTAGTAGAAACTTTTATTCTGAGTCAGGCAATCGATTGCCCAATTGATTCATCAATTGATGGGTTAGTTGATTCATTACTTGATTGATTAAAAACCTTATTTGATTTCATTTTTACTTGGCAAGTATTATATTAACGTTTAGCATATGGAAAATTCTTTCAAGGTGCATGCTAAGTTGAAAAGTTATTTTGTGCATTTAAAAGCTTAAATGTTATGTGTTAATTGTTAATTTTGGTTGGCGACCCTTTACAACTATTGTGGAAATCTGGGCTTTGCCCTCAGATGAGAGCCAGGACGATCCTACCGGTTCGTACCCTGTGGATGGGGATGTAGTTGGGCACACCTGACTGGAGCAATGCTTGGAGGATCTTGAGGGGCGCGTGAAGATCACTCAGGATGTATAGTTTTTTGTAGAATGATCAGATTAGGTTGACGTATAGGGACTAGAAGTCTTTCTTATGGATTGTGTTTATTTTAAATTGGAAGACTGTACCTATACTAATATTGTCAGCATGACATTTTACTTTCGATGGGTTCGATGTACCACTTTTTGATGTGTAAATACTTTGGATTCATATTTCAAAAAAAAAAAACTATTCCGCTGCTTGTAAACTATATTGACTTAATTGTCGTTGTGTTATGACTTAACCATTTATCCAAAGGTATTTTCCGTATTCATTTCTTTATTTTATGAATGTGTTTTGAAAAAAAAATACACTCTCGCTGTTAAAAATTGGGGTGTTACAAAGGAGATCGGTTAAGCAATGAGATGACCAACAATACTAAGATACACTATTCTATATAGGTAAATCCATACAATATTGCACCAATACAAACATAATTTTACATAAAGAATAAAACAAAAACATAGAGTAAATAAAATCAGGAGCATCTAAACTAACCTTCGATGCATTATCAGGTTGAACTTTGTTAAGAACATTGCAAAAAATGATCCCACCCCTAAAATCAAGCCTAAACTCTTCCTCAGAAGGCTCTGTTGGTAAATCCAACAAAAAACACTATGATGGCAAGATTTTACTAATAAAAACTTGAAAAATTGCAAAGTTAAATTGATTAATAATATTGTTGTGGCTCCCTACTCGAATATCTTTTTGTCGTTCATCAAAGAGCATTTGTTGCTTTAGAAGTTTTTTATGTGATTCCTCAAATTCAGCATCATGATTTTATGGATGCATTCCTCTTTTTTTATTACGCAGGAATCTTGGCATAGTAAACTTTGTTGCAGATCCATCGCTTTAGGACACTGCATTTATGAAGAATTATTTTTCCTAAAATTAAGTATAATAATGACACAAAGTGACTAGCCAATAACTTAATAACTAATGGCATTACTTAAAAGGTGAAAAGTATCATACCTGTTCATCTGGGCTTGCAATGCGATGCTCAAACTCCTCTATGACTTTATTCAAGACAGATTCAACCAAATATTTCATGCAGAAGAACAATATTACTTTAACAAAAGTAATCTCAAAGGCGCTCTTAGTATTATTAGTATAAGAAAAGTATAGTACTGCTAAATGGAATTGTCAATTCTGAATTCAGGGTGCATTTTTCAGTGTTCCAAGCAAATGAAATGACCATATAAACTAAAAGGAAGAAACCCCTTAATGGAAGAGGTTCTTGACAAGGAATTGGAAAATGGCTGAGTTTTTTCTCACAAAAGATTTTGCAGAGAGAGGTGAATTTAAAATGTCGTGTAGCGGTTACAATGTCAACGTATGTATATCAATACGGACGTGACAATTATAAAAATAAATGATTTTTATATTAATCTTTTAAGTTTTGGATAGAAGAATTCCATAAACCACATTGAGTTTCATTTTTTAGGTTAGAAGAATTCTAAGAATTTTTTCAAATTTTTATTCTTAATAAAAATTAATTTAAAAAATATATTTATTTTTTATTTTACTACATCAACACTGTTATGCACATATTCTTAAGGGCTACATTATACTTTTTTAACGGAATTTATAAAAAATAATATTTACGTAAATAGATTATAACTTTAAAGTTAACGTGGCTTACGACATAAATTAAATGATTAAATCAAAAATAAATAAATAAATAAAACTTATAGAGACATAAAAGGAAATTGAGAAAAATTTAAAAGAGTAAATTTATTTTATGGTGTCAATAACTATTTTCTAATAATTATGTTTTCCAAAAGTCTAGAATTATGTTTATTATTAAAGAAATTATAAAGCAACCTCGTAGTTGTCAAAGTTTAAACACTTTACCTACCTCAATAACCCTTCAATGGCTCAATATTCTCAAAAGCCAATTAAATAATATATTACTTAATAAATCTACTTTTGATTTTTCATACCTATTTACCTTACCGAATATATTCATATGTTTCACAACAATTAAATTCTTAGAAATTGTAGCAATGATAAAAATCAAAGCTTTTAATTTGTGTTTCCTTTGTGCATTGTTTCTTTTATCTGTTGTGGCAACAGAGACATCCAAAGATGGTACACAATATACTTTCATACAGATAATTACTTTCTTACTATATAATTAATTTAATAAAAATTATAATTTAATTTATTTGCAGGTTATGCAAAAGAGTCAAAGAAAAATGTTTTTGTAGATAAACTTGATGGTGGGCGAAAACCCATAGATATAGGACCTTTTGATCAAAATAATCCCGTTGGTGCGGGAAATAAAACAAGGGAAGAAACGATGATGGAAAAGGAAGCAAAGCAGAAAGAAAATGAAGCAAAGCAGAAGACAAAGGAAGAAAAGGTAAGGATTGGTGCAAGGAAAAGGGCAAAAGCTTATTTAAAGGCAACGAAAAAGGCAAAGGCAAAGAGAAATGCAAATGGATTGTTCGGAAAAAATCCATCGAGGAAAGGACGAGGAAAAATAAAACAAAGGAAATAAGGGAAAGGGTATGGGTCAGGGAGAAGGCCAAGACATTATTAGTTGTAAAAATAAAATATAAAATAAAGCATATACTTTAAATATGCAAAATAATAATAACAATAATAAGATTGACGTTTTTATACCTTTAAAAAAAATAGTGATGTTTTACATACCATGTGTAATTGTTTAAGTAAATTTATGTACGTGATATTTTTTTTTTATAATAGATTCGCCTCTTTAATCTTATTAAGTTCCTTAATTTATAATTCATGTACAACTAATTAATTTTTTTTCCACAAATGTTTAGGTGAGAATCCTTCTTTAATTATTATTAATAATTTTAATTTTTTTACAATAATTTTTTTTAAAACTAATGCAATTCATGATCATCTTCTTTCAATAGATATTAGATTTACCATACCCATTAGACAAACTGTGACACCCTAAATCCCAAAATAATATATATAATAATCTATATCATATTCCTATAAAATTTGCAGCGGATATATAAAATTATATTCTCAAGAAAATAAAAACTTTTGTAACTAATTAAGGATATCACGTTTCTCAAAGTACACATGCAACAATTCAAATTTTATTACTCAAATAAAACAATTTAATCTCAATAAACTTGATTTAAGTATAATTACTTGATTTAATTCTAAAAACTCACTAGTGCTTCTAAGGTTTTCATACAAAAATTTGATTCAAACTAAATAAGTAAAATACAAATTAAAACCCTTATTCCCGGTATCACCTATCAGAGCGGGGTTCCTCCCAAACTTGAACTTCAAGACTCATTAACCTGTAATAACTGCGATTTCGCAAACGCAGGGCCCAGCCAGTCAAACACAAACAACGAAGGAGGTGAGTTTTGAAATCATGTTAATAGTATAATATGAGTAAGAAGAACACGCAAACACTCATAATAGAACCGTACCATAATCACTTTATGATATATCAAAATATTTAATTAAATAGTATCATACTATAACATCAAAGTAACTCAAGTAAAATAATCATCTCATTATAATATGCATCAAATCATTTAATTAATATTACCTTTGAAACACATCAATCACAACAAAACAATCACAAGGAAATGCAATGCTATGCATGAGCTTAGACTCTACTTCATAATGTGGTACCATTCTAACTCTGAAGTACTTGGTTAGGAGGCCATGATACTATGCCACCATCCCGGTGGAAGGACAATTCAAATTGGCCCTGTCCTCATAGATCCCCTCAACTCAACCCGAGACACATATACGTGACAGTCGAGGTAAACGTGTGTTGCATGGTAGCTCCCGACATTTGGAGTGCTACCTCCAAGTCACCTAGGAATTCCCCACCGGAATACCTCCAAGGTCTAACAATCTTGCCTTAAGGCTCGACAGCAGACCGCCACGATCAGGCTCATTCAGTTGTACTTCCCCAGAATCACTAGGCTTGTCAGGCCCTACCTATATGATGACAAAATAATCTCCACTTCACAAATTCACAATATTTATTTTCTCCCCCCGTTAGCTTAGACTACTCCATTAAGAGCACCATATTTAAAAATCATCACTATCTCGTCAAGTATGGGGTACTTCAATATTTTCATCACAATTTTATAATATCATTAATCATAAATAATCATGATCATCGTATAAACTCATCACAATTTTATAACATCACTATCATCAATCAAAAATCATCATTATCATCACGTAAGCATATATCAAACCATACATCCATATTTTATTATCACATCTCATAATTTCATCTAATCAAACATGTACACATAATTTCATCCAACATCCAACATCACAATAATAACAAATATCAACTACCACACAAGTATCGAAAATTAAATCAATCAACACCTTATAAAAATTTCTATTTCAAATTTTAATCTCACAATTCTCATATTTCAAATTAATCAATTTATCTCTCAAAGGGCTACTGCCGTACGTAGCAAGCCCCGTATGAATCCTTGGGAAATACGGTTTTCCCGTTCATCTCACAATATATTATACTCATGAATTCAAACGCTCTCTCACCCCTTACCTTATTTCGACGCTTTCAGATACAAGTACAATTCCACGAGCAAACAATATTCGTTCTTTGACTTTTTGTCCTTCAATCAATCTAACTCGACAATTTATGGGTAAACGTCAAAAATAAATTATGCGAAAATAGTCTAAAAACTGATTTCGAAATTCGGTCAAAGAAAATTACCATAAATCAGAAAACCAATCAGTGGATAATATAGCCACTTTTCACACGGTCGTTTTGGCGTTGGTTTCACTAAAATCGGACTTACGGTGAAGGAGAACGGTCCAAAATAAGGATTTCTGTAAATAGAGAAATCGAGTATTTTATGGAGAAATTCGGGTTGTTTAAAATTTGAAAAATTATGTTTAATTGACGAGTTAAATGAATGAAATAACATACTCAAATTTGGATGAAAACGGAGAAACTTTTACGGAAGAGTTATCGATCACCGGTGTCAAACGATAGGTTGTTGTTGTGTTTACTCTTTGGTTCTATGGCTGCCCTTCCAACTCCCTTCCCTTCTTTTGTTTGTTTTATTTTGTTAACAATTAGGGTTCATAGAGTCAAACTCATTGGTCTCTTTATTTATATTTTACTATTATTATTTTTGTTTTGTTAAAATAAAACTAATGATTATTTAATATTCCTCCAAACACCATTTAGTTTTCCAAATATTACTAATATTTTATAAATTAGAGTAATTAAAATAATCAATAAAAAAAATATATTACTAATAATCAAAACTCTCACATTCAAAATAATCTCTACAATTATACTTATTTCTCAAAATACTCACATTATAATAATACCATCATATTAGAAAATGGTCAAAATTATAAAATAAATAAATATAACATCAATATTTTATATTAATTACTAAATCATTATAAATATATATAAAATCACAATACCATAACAAATATTTAAAAATAAACGAAATCAAACACAATATCAATTCTATATCAAGATAATTATTTATAAAAAAAATAATTAAAAATAGAAAATAGTTATAAATAATTGAAATATAACTATCTGCATACTTAACATAAGTCAAACGCACATAAAAGTATTACATTAATTGGGTACATGTATATACACGTGAAATCGCATAAAATCTTTTTCTTTAAAATATATATTACACTAAAATACTATTTTTTTTTTAAATATATCAAATAACAACATATAATATGTATTATTTATATCGCTCATGTAATATAACATGTATCAAACTAACACATCATAGAAAGCATTCATATAACGAAAATTAGCCACGAAATTTATCAACATATATTCTAAAATAATATTAGTCATCAAATTAATTATTTAAATTTCTATTTAATTAATAAAATAGTTTATTATAAAATTTGGGGTGTTACAATTCTCCCCTTGTTAAAGAATTTCGTCCTCGAAATTTTTGGTGGGTGAACTAATATCCAACTTATCATCCTCAAGATTCAAATTTAGTCTATAACCATATTTAAGACATTCAATCTACCATTAAGCACATCATATAAAATTCAACTAACATAACATGATAGACTAACATGACAAAATAAATCAACTAACACGTATAATATTTATCATTCAATTATGAAATAAAATACTTATCACGTTTGCCATTTAATTACGAAATAAAATACCATAGAGTTACTCACTATAATTTACATATAAAACATAACATATAGATTTTGTCAATAATAACGTAGTTCATTTAGTTTGGTTAAATGAAACACATTGCAAGTATGTTGTCAATTTCAATTATTTCTTTCAAACCAAATATTACTAGTTTTACTCCTTAAAATAAAGTCTAAATCTTATCACGAAATATTTAACAAATTTAACTTAGGTCTGACAAAGAGAGTAAACTTTTAAAGTATAAATCACATCTAACAACTTAATAACACTATAATAGAATTACAATCAATTACTCTATAAAAACATATTATATATATAATCAAGGAAAAAAATAATGATAGAGATACTATTCCCTAATAACATATATTTAATAATTAAATTCATTCAACTGATATAAGCAGTGAACATGTTTTTTTTTTTAATTATTTAAAATTAAAATTAAAAGGTACTCCTAACAAAATAATGAGTTATCGTTGTCTCTTTTATTGACGATGAGTCATCGGGGTAGCTAGTCCCTCCTACTCATGTAGTCAATTACTTAAGGAACTATAACTGCAATCATTCAAATTCAAATATGGATAATTAAAAGTATCTTTAACGTGGTTCAGGAGTGCGAAGGCGGCGCCACAACTCCTACTCCTTACTTCAAGTTAAAAACACATAATTTCACGTTCACAATAATTTATTTGTAATTTACAACTAGCTACATCAACAAAAGAAAGAACAATAACATCAATATATACTCAATAATTCGATTGAAGAAATATAGAACTATTCCACTTTTAAATGCTCTCGACTACTCTAACTCTATACACTTACTCCCAAAAATTAGAACACTTGAAACACAAACAATTTCATATTTACATAATCATATACATGCATATAACTAATTCATCAATTGAAATCATGATGCAGAATATTCGCCTACCGATTCAATATTTACAAATTGATCACAAATAAATTATTACTTAACTTTTCTTTTAATAAATTTTTATCATTTAACAAAGATTGAAACAAGGATTTTTCAATTAGTAGGTAAAGTATGCAACTATTTTTTACTCCAAGTTAATATAACAATCATAAAATTAAG
>JBBPBR010000008.1:53911874-53927491 GCA_037974775.1 Cicer pinnatifidum
TATTATTATAATTATAGCTAACTCCTGGTATTATTTTATTTATATCTATATATATATATATATATATATCTATTTATTTTATTTTAACTACTTTTTTTTTGTAATTTAAATATGGTTAATATTAATAATTTAAATCGATTACTAAAGCAAACACATAGACACACCTAAAGAAATTAGAGCACATATTAACACTCATATAAAAAAATAGTATCGTATCATTATACTATTTAAAATAAGATAATGGGAAATTGGGGTGTTACATTTCTCCCCCAGTTGAACAAAATTTCGTCCTCGAAATTTACCTGACGGAAACAGTTCTGGATAAGAATCGCGCATCTGGCTTTCGACCTCCCACGTAGCACTTTCACCAGTAGCACCTCCCCAGACAACCTTAACCAATGAAATCGTCTTACCCCTTAATTCTTTGGTCTTTTGGTCCTCTATCCGTACCGGTAAGGTTTCAAAAGTTAGATTCTCTTTTATTTGGACCTTGTCTGACTCAATCACGTGTGAGGGGTCGAAAATGTACTTGCGAAGTTGAGACACATGAAAGACACTATGAAGATTAGAAAGAGACGGAGGCTATCATGTCTTGGAGACCTTTATTATTATGCATTGTGTTGATGTTATTTTGAGTATTTTTATTTTGGGAATTCCCGCTCTGATAGTGACACCGGGTTGGGACTATGTTTGCACTGAATTTAAAACATAAGTATGTGTACTTCAAAAAAAAAAGATTCTATTGTTTGATATTATAATTTCGATGTCATTATGTTGATGGAAATTTTGGATTTATGGGACATGTTTATGATTATGTGATATTCTTTATCTTAATAAAAAAAAAAATTTATTTGGGGTTTAGGGTGTCACATTAGTGGTATCAGAGCCTGGTTTGTCCAATCAGACCGTAAATGTGTTATGTGTTCGCTATGTTTCCTTGTGTACTCTGTTAAGTGTTTTGTGGTTATGGTCATTGTTGTGTTAGTGTTGTAGAACTAGGTTAGCTTCTCACTTTCCTGAATGTCTCACTATATTCAATTGGCTTATCTAATTGATGTAGGTAGTGATGGCTGGTGGAAGGAATGATGCTGCGATTGTCGAGGCTCTAGAGTCCATGGCAGGAGTTACAGTGCAGGCTCTCCATGCTTTGACTGAATCTCAAGCTACTGCACAAGCCTCTGCGCAAGCTGCTACTCAAGCTGCACAGATTGCTGCTCAAGTTGTTGCTCAAGCTACTAGCTACAATGGTGGCCAAGGAAATGTGCAAATAAATGAATTCATGGTGATGGATCGATTCCACAAGGCTAACCCTCCATTGTTTGAAGGTCACTATAATCCTGATGGAGCTCAAAAGTGGTTGCAAGAAGTTGAGAAAATTTTCAGAGGAGTAGCATGTCCCGAAGGTCAGAAAGTGCATCTTGGTACCTTTATGTTGACGGAGGAAGCTGAACATTGGTGGGATAATGCGCGCCAACGTTTAGATAATGCAGGGACTGCAATTACTTGGGATGTATTTAAGAGCATGTTTCTAGTTAAGTATTTTCCTGAAGATATCCGTAATAGAAAAGAGATGGAATTTGTTAAATTGGAACAGGGGAATATGTCGGTAGCGGAGTATGCTGCTAAGTTTGAGGAATTATCCAGGTACTATCCACTCTATGTTGGAGAGGCAGGAGAAAAGTCTAAGTGCATCAAGTTTGAAATGGGACTCAGACCAGAGATCAAGAAACAGGTTGGAATGCAAGAGATCTGTGACTTTCCTACCCTAGTGAATAAGAGTAGGATTTATGATGAGGATAGTCGTGCTGAAAGGGCACATTACCGAAATACTAGTACCATGAAGGACAAGAGACCTATGCAGCATAATAGAGGAAAACCTTACCCTTTTCCTCCTAGTCACTCTGGAAGTCGTCAGAATTATCAACGATATAGTTTTTCAACTGGAAAAGGAGCTAGTAGTGGTAGAGGAAACCCCAGTGGATGAGGAGTTAGTAATAGAAATAGTAACAATAGGAGTCAAGTCTCGAGCAACAACAATGGTAATAATGGTGATCCAACTACTCCTATCCGATGTTACAGGTGTGGTTAACAGGGTCACAGGGCATATGAATGTAGAGATGCTGGAATTACTTGTTTTAATTGTCAACAACAAGGCCACATTAGCATCACATGCCCCTACCCAAAGAAGACTTCACATGGAAACCAGAGTTCCCAAGCCAGCCGACCTAAATCCAATGGAAGAGTCTTTACCCTCAGTGGTGTAGGAGCGTTTGAGAAAGACTGTGACACCCTAAATCCCAAAATAATATATATATATATATATATATATATATATATATATAGTAATTTATATCATATTCCTATAAAATTTGCAGCGGATAAATAAAATTATATTTTCAAGAAAATAAAAACTTTTGTAACTAATTTGGGATATCACGTTTCTCAAAGTACACGTGCAACAATTTAAATTTTATTACTCAAATAAAACAATTTAATCTCAATGAACTTGATTAAAGTATAATTACTTGATTTAATTCTAAGAACTTACTAGTACTTCTAAGGTTTTCATACAAAAATTTGATTCAAATTAAATAAGTAAAATACAATTTAAAACCCTTATTCCCGGTATCACCTATCAGAGCGGGGTTCCTCCCAAACTTGAACTTCAAGACTCATTAACCTGTAATAACTGTGATTTCGCAAACGCAGGGCCCATCCAGTCAAACACAAACAACGAAGGAGGTGAGTTTTGAAATCATGTTAATAGTATAATATGAGTAAGAAGAACACGCAAACAAACATAATAGAACCGTATCATAATCACTTTACAATATATCAAAATACTTAATTAAATAGTATCATACTATAACATCAAAGTCACTCAAGTAAAATAATCATAATATGCATCAAATCATCTAATTAATATTACCTTTGAAACACATCAATCACAACAAAAAAATCACAAGGAGATGCAATGCTATGCATGAGCTTAGACTCTACTTCACAATGTGGTACCATTCTAACTCTGAAGTACTTGGTTAGGAGGCCATGATACTATGCCACCATCCCGGTGGACGGACAATTCAAATTGGCCCTGTCCTCACAGATCCCCTCAACTCAACCCGAGACACATATAGGCGACAGTCGAGGTAAACTTGTGTTGCATGGTAGCTCCCGACATTTGGAGTGCTACCTCCAAGTCACCTAGGAATTCCCCACTAGAATACCTCCAAGGTCTAACAATCTTGCCTTAAGGCTCGACAGCAAACCGCCACGATCATGCTCATTCAGTTGTACTTCCCCAAAATCACTAGGCTTGTCAGGCCCTACCTATATGATGACAAAATAATCTTCACTTCACAAATTCACAATATTTATTTTCTCCCCTCGTTGGTATTTAATACTCCATTAAAACCGTCATCTTAAACACAAATTGAAATCACCATTATTTCATCAACTATGAGGTTAACTCAATATTCTCATCACGGTTTAGAAATCACTATCATCATCATCATCACATAAACTCATCACAAATTTATAGCATCACTATCATCAATCAAACATTATCACATAAACTTATCACCAATTTATAACATCACTATCATCAATCAAAAATCATCTTTATCATCACGTAAGCATATATCAAACCATGCATCCATATTTTATTAACACATCACATAATTTCATCTAAGCAAACATATATATATAAAAAAAATTTAATTCGACACCCAATATCACAATAATATCAATTTCACACATTCAAAGAAATTAAATCAATCAACACCCTACAAATATTTCTATTCTATATTTTAATCTCACAATTTTCATATTTGCACATTAATTAATTTATCCCTCAAAGGGCTACTGCCATACGTAGCAAGCCCAGGATGAATAATTGGGAAATACAATTTTCCCGTTCATCTCACAATATATTATACTCATGAATTCAAACGTTCTCTCACCCGTTACCTTATTTTGAAGCTTTCACACACGAATACGATTCCACGAGCAAACAACCTTTGTTCATTGACTCTTTGTCCTTCAATCGATCTAACTCGATAGTTTATGGGTAAAAGTTAAAAATAAATTATGAGGAGATATTCTAAAAAACTAAATTCGAAAATCGGTCAAAGAAAATTACCATAAATCAGAAAACCAATCAGTGGATAATATAGTCACTTTTCACACGGTCGTTTTGGCGTTGGTTTCACTCAAATCGGACTTACGGTGAAGGAGAACGGTGCTAAATAATGAATTCTGTAAACGGAAAAATTGGGTATTTTAGGGAGAGATTTGGATGGTTAAAAATTTGAGAATGAGTGTTTAATTGACTAGCTAAATGAATGAAATAACATACTCAAATTTGGATGAAAACGGAGAAGCTTTTACGAAACAGTTATTGATCACAAGTGTCAAAAACGATAGGTTGTTGTTGTGTTTACTCTTTGGTTCTACGGCTTCCCATTCAACTCCCTTCCCTTTTCTTTGTTTTGTTTTATTTTAGTACAAATCAGGGTTCACAAGGTCTCTTTATTTATGTTTTTGTTTTGGAAAGCGGCGGATAGAAAACAAGCAGCAAAACCTAACAAACTCATCTAAATATTAGCAAAACCTAACAAACTCATCTAAATATTTGCAAAACCTAACAAACTCATCTAAATATTTGTAAAATTAGTTAACAGCCCATGCCTACCTTACATATATCAATCGGATTTTACAATTTAGCTTGTCCTATATATTTTAATGTATCATTATTATTTATTTATCTATTTATTTTAAAGAAACAATTATATGGATATTTATTTTTTTAATAATATGTTTAATTAGGTTTTATTCTTCTATATGGATCTAACCCATAAAACACATTTTTATAATAACTATAATTATTACTATAATATTTCTCAAAATCAACCCATAAAAACACTATCATCTTTATAAAATAGTCAAAATGATAAAATGAATAAATATAACATCAAATTAATTAGCCATGAAATTTATCAACATATATTCTAAAATAATATTATTCGTCAAATTAATTATTTAAAATTCTATTTAATTAATAAAATAGTTTATTATAAAATTTGGGGTGTTACAAAGACAACTTGATCCAAGGTACATGTCTCATAAGTGATACTCCCTTAATTGTGCTATTTGATTGTGGTGCCACTCATTCCTTTGTGTCTCTTGACTGTGTTAGACGTTTAGGAGTACCTGTATCTCGTTTACAGTATGATTTGATTGTGAATACCCCCAACTAGTGATTCTATTGATACCTCCAGTGTTTGTCTTGACATTTCCATCCATGTGTGTGGAAGGGATTTTCGAGTTGACTTAGTGTGTCTACCTTTGCGTCTAGTTGATGTGATTCTTGGTATGGATTGGCTATCTGCCAACCGTGTCCGCGTAGATTTTTTTTGTAAAACCATTGAATTCATAGAGTCAGAAGAGAGGGATAAGCCTAGCAATATATCCACCAACCAAATGAAGACACTCTTGAAGGAAGATGCCCAGTTATACATGATCCTTGCCTCATTGGAATTTGAAGAAAATGTGGTAATCCGAGATATTCCTATTGTATGTGAATTCCCTGAAGTATTCCCTGAAGATGTCACTAGTTTACCACCAGAGCGTGAGATTGAATTTAGCATTGACCTTGTACCAGGTGCTGGACCCATATCCATGGCACCGTATAGGATGTCCCCCTTAGAATTGTCTGAGCTTAAGAAGCAATTGGAAGATCTTTTAGATAAACAATTTATAAGTATTTCACCATGGGGTGCACCTGTATTGTTGGTTAAGAAGAAGGATGGCTCTATGAGGTTGTGTGTGGATTATCGCCAACTTAATAAAGTGACAATCAAGAATAAGTATCCCCTACCCAGGATAGATGACCTTATGGACCAATTGAGAGGATCTTGTATGTTTAGTAAGATCGACTTGAGATCAGGTTATCATCAGATCCGAGTGAAGTCTTATGATATCCCTAAAACCGCCTTTAGAACCCGTTATGGCCATTACGAGTATTTGGTTATGCCTTTTGGTGTGGCTAATGCACCAGCAGTGTTATGGATTACATGAACCGGATCTTTCATCCTTGCCTAGAATCATTTGTGGTTGTGTTTATAGATGACATCTTAGTGTACTCTAAGACTAAGGAAGAGCATGGCGAACATTTAAGGATAGTTTTGCAAACCCTTAAGGAGAAACAATTATTTGCCAAGTTGTCTAAGTGTGAATTTTGGTTAGAAGAAGTGAGTTTCCTAAGACATGTAATCTCAAGAGGTGGAATAGTTGTTGATCCTGCCAAGGTGGAGAGTGTATTAGAATGGAAAGCACCTAAGTCAGTAACTGAGATTAGAAGTTTCCTAGGATTGGCAGGTTATTACCGTAGGTTCATAGAAGGATTCTCCAAGTTGGCCTTACCTTTAACTAAGTTGACCCAAAAAGGGGAATTGTTCGTGTGGGATACTCATTGTGAGAATAGTTTCCAAGAGCTTAAGAAACGATTGACCTCTGCACCGATCTTAGTACTACCTAACCTAAATGAACCCTTTGTAGTATATTGTGATGCGTGTGGTTCTGGATTAGGTGGAGTACTTATGCAAGATGGGAAGGTGGTAGCATATGCTTCTAGGCAACTGAAGATTCATGAGAGGAACTACCCTACCCATGACCTAGAACTAGCAGCAGTTGTCTTTGTACTTTAGATGTGGAGACATTATTTATATGGATCTAGATTTGAGGTTTTTAGTGACCATAAGAGCCTTAAGTATCTTTTTAATCAGAAGGAGTTGAACATGAGACAACGTAGGTTGATGGAATTTCTTAAAGATTTTGATTTTGAGCTTAACTATCACCCTGGAAAGGCCAATGTAGTGGTTGATGCCTTGAGTAGGAAGACTTTGAGTGCGTCCACCTTATTGGTTAAGCATAGTGAATTGTTGGAACAGTTTAGAGACCTTAGTTTAGTTTGTGAAGTAACACCAGAAAGTATTAAATTGGGAATGTTGAAAGTAACTAGTGGACTATTGGAAGAGATTGAAAAGAATCAGAAGTTGGATTTATACCTTTTAGATAAGTTACAGTCGACTGACCAAGGGAGAGAACCCGACTTTAAAATAGGTGTCGATGGAATTTTGAGATTTAAGGAGAGAATTTGTGTTCCCGATGTAGAGGAGTTAAGAAAGATGATCTTAGAGGAAGGACATAGGAGTCGTCTAAGCATTCACCCTGGAGCGACAAAGATGTATAAGGATCTCAAGAGGATATTTTGGTGGCCTAAAATGAAAAAGAATGTTGTTGAGTTTGTGTATGCTTGTTTGACCTGTCAAAAATCTAAGGTAGAACACCAAAAACCTTCAGGCTTGATGCAACCTTTGAGTATTCCCGAATGGAAGTGGGATAGCATCTCTATGGACTTTGTTGTAGGCTTACCTCGAACTCCAAAAAGGTATGATAGTATTTGGGTTATTGTGGATAGACTAACTAAATATGCTCACTTTATTCCAATAAACATAACTTATTCTATGGAAAGGTTAGCTGAAATATACATAAAGGAAATTGTGAAGTTGCATGGAATCCCATCAAGTATAGTCTCAGACAGAGACCCTAGGTTTACCTCTAATTTTTGGCAAGGTTTACAAAGCGCTTTAGGTACGAACCTTAGGATGAGTTCAGCCTACCACCCACAAACAGATGGTCAGACTGAGCGAACTAATCAATCCCTAGAAGACTTGTTGAGAGCTTGTGTGTTGGAACAAAATGAAAGTTGGGATAACTTTTTGCCACTTATAGAGTTTACCCATAACAATAGTTTCCACTCTAGCATTGGAATGGCCCCTTTTGAGGCGTTGTATGGGAGAAGATGTAGGACCCCTCTGTGTTGGTTTGAGACGGGTGATAACCTTGTGTTAGGACCTGAGATTGTTCAACAAACTACAGATAAAGTAAAAATGATTCAGGAAAAGATGAGAGCATCTCAAAGTAGGCAAAAGAGTTACCATGATAAAAGAAAGAAAAACCTCGAATTTCAAGAAGGTGATCACGTATTTCTGAGAGTTACTCCAACAACCGGGGTTGGTCGGGCATTAAAAATGCGAAACCTTACACCTCGATTTATAGGACCTTACCAAATTCTTAAACGTGTCGGTAACGTAACTATGTTTGCACTGAATTTAAAACATAAGTATGTGTACTTCAAAAAAAAAAAGATTCTATTGTTTGATATTATAATTTCGATGTCATTATGTTGATGGAAATTTTGGATTTATGGGACATGTTTATGATTATGTGATATTCTTTATCTTAATAAAAAAAAATTATTTGGGATTTAGGGTGTCACATTAGGTAATATACTTTAAAATATATTTAATATCGTTAAACACATATATTACTATAATCAAATTTTATTAAACAAAGTATGATAGAAAGAACTTAATATTATGTCTATATATAATATATATATATTGTTTTGATTTATAAATATATTTATATATATATCACATAGACGCAAATAATAATTAATTATTACTTATTATTGACTATAATTAATTTTTATAACATAATCAAATAGATTAACCCATTTAGGTGAAAGAATTAATTTGCATCTAATGGTTTAGTTACTAACTTATTTTCTGGAATTTGTATAACAACAATTCTTATATAGCATAATCCGTTTGTTGACAGAAACAAGGCAAGGCTTCTAAAATTCCAAAGTAAAGACTCAAATCATGGCTATACAAATTTATTTTGGGTTTGTAGTTTTTAATTTCTTAACTTTCATCTATATATATATATATATATATATATATATATATATATATATATATATATTATTTATTCTATTGTACTAACAAAATATGTATCATTATTAAAGCTAATTGAAGGAATTAGTGAAACATACCTTATATGATTTGGTATTGAAATTGGAATTTGAAATTAGAATTGTGATTGGAGTTGAAATTGGAAATCGGAATCGCAATTGGAGCTTGAAATTGGTATGCCTTCCGTAACCCTGTTCTCACACACACACACACACATATATATATATATATATATATATATATATATATATATATATATATACGCCTACAGTACACTAGCTTAGGTTTTGTTGTTATTGTTATTATTATAAATCCTAATTTGTTGAAACAATGCCGCTGCTGATTGGAATCTTAATTGTGCTTTCAAATTATCTTCCGTAACCTCCTAATCCATATATATATATACACCCTTAGATAGTATGCTAACCTAGGTCTATATATTATTATTATTCTTATTATTATTATTATTATTATTATTATTATTATTATTATTATTATTATAGCTAACTCCTGGTATTATTTTATTTATATCTATATATATATATATATCTATTTATTTTATTTTAATTATTTTTTTTTTGTAATTTAAATATGGTTAATATTAATAATTTAAATCGATTACTAAAGCAAACACATAGACACACCTAAAGAAATTAGAGCACATATTAACATTCATATAAAAAAAATAGTATCGTATCATTATACTATTTAAAATAAGATAATGGGAAATTGGGGTGTTACAGAGTATGTGAATGTGAAATTTGAACAATATTTGTTTTAAGTAAATAATATAGATTATTTGATTTTAAAAGTTTGGTGTGTGAGAAAGATTTAATTTTAGGAATTTTGTTGTGTGTGAATTAGTTTTATTGTGAACCAATTGTTATAAATATTCATGTTTATGTAGTTAGCTCCTTAAGTCTCGAAAAGGAATCGAGACCGTTGGCACCGAGTTAGCGGTGGAGAGAATTCTGATATATTAATGTTGTTGTGGTGATTTATGGTTGAAAATTTTGGAGATTGAATATGGGTGATTAATGTTTGGAAATTTTGGTGATTCATGTTTGGTGAAATTGATGTGTTCATAATTAATATTATGAATTTTTTAGAAGAAATTTATGTATGATGTGGTTGAAAATGAATTTAATTCAATTTAGGTGTGGATGGAATTTGGAGATGTGATTTATGTGTGGTTGTGGATATTTAAATTGGTGTGAATAAATATGTTTGAGTATGCTCTGTGTTGTATTTGAAAAATCATTAGTGTTAAATGAGTATTAAAAATGGGGAATCTTTTAATAGCTACATTTACTTAATGATTGTGGTGAAAAGAGTCAGAGTATGCTCATGCATTTCATAGTACATGGTAACCGCGATGGGGCCATGGTGATAGTGGTGACCGTGATGGGCCACGAGATGATGTCATGTGATCTATTGGTTCATCTTATCCTTGTGGGGATTTTCGCGTCGTGTAGGTCTGTGATAGACTGCACATTTTTAGTAAATCGTGCTGACCCATGATAGGTGGCACCTCGATAAACAGTACTGGTATGTGGTAGGCGGTACGTTTATGATTTACGCTTTTTAGTAAATCGTGCTGACCCGTGATAGGTGGCACCTCGGTAAACAGTACTGGTCTGTGATAGGCGGTACGTTTACAATTTACGCTTTTTAGTAAATCGTGCTGACCCGTGATAGGTGGCACCTCGGTAAACAGTATTTGTCTGTGATAGGCGGTACGTTTATGATTTACGCTTTTTAGTAAATCATGTTGACCCGTGATAGGTGGAACCTCGTTAATTAGTACTGGTCTGTGAGAGGCTGTACAATTATGATTTACGCCATTCGAGGAGGGTTTTGGTTTGGAATTCTGGAATCATGCATTTTGGCATATACGCATTGCATTAGGGTGCTTGGCACGTGAGTCAGGTTTGTTATACTTTGATGATTGTATATACATATTCGATTGTTGTTGTGATTTGTCGTAATTGCTTTGAGGTGTGAAGTTGGGTCGATTAAGTTTTGATGTATTTATGTGTTCATAATTGATTTAATGAATATTCGATGTGTGATTGAGGTGTGAACTTGTGGAGATTAGTTTGGTGTTAATTATGTGTTCATAATTGATAATATTAAGGTTTGAAGTGT
Organism: Cicer pinnatifidum; assembly: GCA_037974775.1. Taxonomy (NCBI): domain Eukaryota; kingdom Viridiplantae; phylum Streptophyta; class Magnoliopsida; order Fabales; family Fabaceae; genus Cicer; species Cicer pinnatifidum. The sequence goes on from JBBPBR010000008.1 coordinate 53,922,845, forward strand.
TGATTGATTCAGAACCCTTTTATAATTGAAAATCTGCATTTTCTCAATGGTATTCGGCTACGACAATGCAGTTTGTTAAAACTTTATTATTCAATATTGTTTATGCATTTTTGGACATATGAAAACCCTTTCAAGGAGTATGCTAAGACGAAAGGTTTATTTGAACATTTGAAAATATAAGAATTTTGCAATGTGATATTTATTAATTTCGGTTGGTGACCTTTACAATTATTGTGGAAATCTGGGCTTTGCCCTCATATGAGAATCAGGATCATCCTACCGGTTAGTACCCTGGAGATGGGAAAGTAGTTAGTCATACCTAACCGAAGCTGTACCAGGAGGATCTTGTGGGGCGCGTGGAGAGATCATCCGGGTTGTGTAGTTTTTGTAGCATGATCAGATTAGAGGGTTGTATAGGTTTAGTTGTCTTTCTTTTGTGGATGTATTTATTTCAATTTGAAAGACTGTACATATACCTCATATTGTCAGCTTGACTTTTATTTTGATGGGTCCTTGTACCATTTTTTTGATGCGACGTGGGGAAGTTAAAATTCTTGGGACAGTGCTTTTGTACAGGTGTCTACCGAGAATACTCTAGGGGTATGATGTGACACCCTAAATCCCAAAATAATATATATAATAATAACTTATATCATATTCCTATAAAATTTGATTCAAATTAAATAAGTAAAATACAAATTAAAACCCTTATTCCCGGTATCACCTATCAGAGCGGGGTTCCTTCCCAACTTGAACTTCAAGACTCATTAACCTGTAATAACTGCGATTTCGCAAACGCAGGGCCCAGCCAGTCAAACACAAACAACGAAGGAGGTGAGTTTTGAAAACATGTTAATAGTATAATATGAGTAAGAAGAACACGTAAACAATCATAATAGAACCGTATCACAATCACTTTACGATATATCAAAATATTTAATTAAATAGTATCATACTATAACATCAAAGTCACCCAAGTAAAATAATCATCTCATTATAATATGCATCAAATCATCTAATTAATATTACCTTTGAAACACATCAATCACAACAAAACAATCACAAGGAAATGCAATGCTATGCATGAGCTTAGACTCTACTTCACAATGTGGTACCATTCTAACTCTGAAGTACTTGGTTAGGAGGCCTGATACTATGCCACTACAAGAGTGGACGGACAATTCATGAATGGCCAAGTCCTCATAGATCCCCTCAACTCAACCCGAGACACATATACGCGACGGTCGGGGTACTCTTGTGTTGCACGGTAGCTCCCGGCCTTAGGGAATAACCCACTAATCCACTTAGGAATTCCCCACTAGGTGTACCCCCAAGGTCTATCAGTCTTACTTTACAGTTCGACTGTAGCCCTCCACGATCAGGCTCATTCAGTTGTACTTCCCCATAATCACTAGGCTTGTCAGGCCCTACCTATATGATGACAAAATAATCTTCACTTCACAATTCACAATATTTATTTTCTCCCCCCATTAGCTTTGACTACTCCATTAAGAGCACCATATTTAAGAATCATCACTATCTCATCAAGTATGGGGTACTTCAATATTTTCATCACAATTTTATAATATCATTAATCATAAATAATCATGATCATCGTATAAACTCATCATAATTTTATAACATCACTATCATCAATCAAAAATCATCATTATCATCACGTAAGCATATATCAAACCATGCATCCATATTTTATTATCACATCACATAATTTCATCTAAGCAAACATGTACACATAATTTCATTCAACATCCAACATCACAATAATAACAAATATCAACTACCACACAAGTATCGAAAATTAAATCAATCAACACCTTATAGAATTTCTATTTCACATTTTAATCTCACAATTCTCATATTTCAAATTAATCAATTTATCTCTCAAAGGGCTACTGCCGTACGTAGCAAGCCCCGGATGAATCGTTGGGAAATACGGTTTTCCCGTTCATCTCACAATATATTATACTCATGAATTCAAACGCTCTCTCACCCCTTACCTTATTTTGAAGCTTTCACACACGAATGCGATTCCACGAGCAAACAACCTTTGTTCATTGACTCTTTGTCCTTCAATCGATCTAACTCGATAGTTTATAAGTAAATGTTAAAAATAAATTATGAGAAGATACTCTAAAAACTAAATTCGAAATTCGGTCAAGAAAAATTACCATAAATAAGAAACCCAATCATTGGATAATATAGTCACTTTTCACACGGTCGTTTTGGCGTTGGTTTCACTCAAATCGGACTTACGGTTAAGGAGAACGATGCAAAATAACGAATTTCAAATTTGGATGAGAACGGAGAAGCTTTTACGGAACAGTTATCGATCACCGGTGTAAAAAACGATAGGTTTGTTGTTGTGTTTACTCTTTGGTTCTACGGCTTCCCATTCAACTCCCTTCCCTTTTCTTTGATTTGTTTTATTTTAGTACAAATCAGGGTTCACAAGGTCTCTTTATTTATATTTTGGTTTTGGAAAGCGGTGGATAGAAAACAAGTAGCAAAACCTAACAAACTCATCTAAATATTTGCAAAACCTAACAAACTCATCTAAATATTTGCATACCTTGCATATATCAATCGGATTCTACAATTTAGCTTGTCCTATATATTTTAATGTATCATTATTATTTATTTATCTATTTATTTTAAAGAAACAATTATATGGATATTTATTTCTTTATTTTTTTTAATAATATGTTTAATTAGGTTTTATTCTTCTATATGGATCTAACCCATAAAACACATTTTTATAATAACTATAATTATTACTATAATATTTCTCAAAATCAACCCATAAAAACACTATCATCTTTATAAAATAGTCAAAATGATAAAATGAATAAATATAACATCAAATTAATTAGCCATGAAATTTATCAATATATATTCTAAAATAATATTCGTCATCAAATTAATTATTTAAAATTCTATGTAATTAATAAAATAGTTTATTATAAAATTTGGGGTGTTACATATGAGCTATGTCTGATAGGTCTCATTGCCCCGATGTATTTTGTCGTGTAAATACTTTGGGTTTGTATTTCAAAAACTATTTCCGCTGCTTGTAAATATTGTTGGCTTTTGACGTTATGTTACGACTAAAATATTTTCTTGTAAATATTTTCTTTGTTTTTTTTTTAAAAAAAATACACTTGCGCTGTTAAAAATCGGGGTGTTACAGAATGCACCTTTTACAACGCTTTTTCAAATAAGCGCTGTAAAAGGTGCATAACAAGCGCGCAATATATCTACATTTTTTATAGCGCTTTTTGATTTTAAAAAGTGTTGTTGTATCTTTTTACAGCGTTCGATTCTACAACGCTTTTTTATTTTGAATTAATAAATCAATTGAATTTATATAAGTCAAAGATTTTGAGTTTGTGAAAAAAAAAATATATTTACATTTATAAAGATAATCAGATTACTCAATCAAATAAACTAAGCAAAAAACTCAAAGAAAGATGTAGAAGGAGGACCACCACAGGCCATACCCATGGTCCCACAAATTTTATAAATATTATTAATATATTATTAAATTTTTGTCTTTATAGTTATATTTTAGGAATTTTATAAAATGGCTTTTTTATTCATTATATTGAACGTTATATAATTAAAAAAATTATTCTGTAATTATAGCTTCATAATATTACTAAATTGTAGAGAGATATTGTATAGATTATTTCGTATAAAATTATATGAAAAAAAAAAAAGATTTGATTATAATACCCTATAAAAATAGAATATATGAGAAATTATTAATAGTGAAGAGAAATTCACAACTACGATTGTACTTAGGGCCGTGTGAATGATTTTAGATGTTTTGTTTGTATTTAAAAATTGAGTTCTATAAAATAAAAAAACTCTAAGATTCAGATACAATATTCTAATATCTTTTGATGAATGACGGTACTTTGTAGGCTGCGGATGCTGTCACATATTCATCGTAGTAGAAAATTGAGTTTTATTTTAAATATAATGTGTAAATATAAAAAGTGATATGCATTCTAGACAAAAGATACAATTCTAAAATTTTTGAGTTTTTAACTTACAAAATTATAATTTCAATATAATTTTAAAAAAATTAAGGTATATTGTAAAAGAAAGTTTGGAATCCTCCCAAATTGGAAACCTCATGACAATATTTTGATTGCACTTCTTGATAATTAACCCTAACCGGAGTGTAGATACCTTTCACAAACTCAGAATTTGTTTTTAATTAAAAAGTATACAATAATAATGAGTAGGCACCAATAGTATCTTTGTTTAAAAATAATATTAGTTTCAAAATTGTCAAGGTAGCAAGTCCCAAAATTCAATAACTGATTGATATTTGTTTATTACTTTACTATTTCCGGAAGTTATTGATAACGCAAAATAATTAAAAGATAGCAAATGGGGAATTTATCTTAGATATATACCAGTATTTGTGTATTTACAAAGTTTTTAAAAATGTCGCATATTATAATCATATTCATATGTATAAAGAATTTTTTTATGACACATCGTTTGTAATAATAACCTTTATATTTTAGTTTGTTTGCATAAATGACTTGTTTTTAGAGATTTTGATAATAAAATGTCATGCAACAGTTATAATGTTAACGAGTGTATAGCAATATA
>JBBPBR010000008.1:53927660-53951573 GCA_037974775.1 Cicer pinnatifidum
AAATTATCAAGTAACCTTTGTCAAAGTTTAAACCCTTTTCGTACTTCAATAACCCTTCAATAGCTCAATAGATGGTGATAGCTCAATATTCTCGAAAGCTCAATAGATGGTAAATAAATAAAACTTATAGACATCAAAGGGAATTGAGAAAAATTTAAAAGATTAAATTTATTTTATCGGGTCAATAATTATTTTTTATCAACTACAAATGATAATTATCTTTTTCAAAAATCTAGAATTATGTTTATTATTAAAGAAATTATCAAGTAACCTTTGTCAAAGTTTAAACCCTTTTCGTACCTCAATAACCCTTCAATAGCTCAATAGATGGTGATAGCTCAATATTCTCGAAAGCCAATTAAATAATATATTATTTAATAAATCTTCTTTTGATTTTCATACCTATTTATCTTGCTGAATATATTCATATGTTTCACAACAATTAAATTCTTAGAAATTTTAGTCATGATGAAAATCAAAGGTTTTAATTTATGTTTCCTTTGTGCATTATTTCTTTTAGCTGTTGTGACAACAGAAACATCCAAAGACGGTAAACAATATACTTTCTTACAGACAATTACTTTTTTACTATATAATTAATTTAATAAAAATTGTAATTTAATTTATTTGCAGGTTATGCAAAATACTCAAAGAAAAATGTTTTGGTAGATAAGCTTGAAGGTGGGCGAAAACCCATATATATAGAACCTTTTGATCAAAATAAGCCCATTGGTGCAGGAAATAAAATAAGGGAAGAAAGGATGATGGAAAAGGAAGCAAAGCAGAAGGAAAAGGAAGGAAAGATGATAGAAAATGAAGCACAGATGATGGAAAAGGAAGCAAAGCAGAAGGCAACAGAAGCAAAGGCAAGGTCAAGGGCAAGGGCAAGGGCAAGAGCTTATGCTAGGGAAAAGGCAAAGGAAAAGGCAAAGGGAAGGTTAAGGCAAAGGGAAAGGATATAGGACAGGGAGAAGGCCAAGACATTATTAGTTGTAAAAAAAATATATAAAATAAAGCATACACTATAATTATTGCATAATTGGGTGAATGAATAATAATAATAATAATAAGATTGATGTTGTATATCTTTTAAAAAAATATTAGTTTTTCATACCACATATAATTGTTTAGATAAACTTTCGCATGTGATCATTTATTTATTTTCTAACAGAATAATTCATGGACAACTAATTAATTATCTTTTATCAACAAATGTCAAGATGAAAATCCATCTTGAATTATTATCAATAATTTTGATTTTTTTTACAATAGTTTTTATTAAAAAATAATGCAATTCATGATCATCTTCTTTCAATCACTACTAGAAAAACAACATTTAGCTACCATATTTAACGTCGGCCACCAACACTGACACTACATAGCGTTCATTTATTGTCCATTGAAGCAGAGGAGTATGTTCCACTTCCTAAGGGAGAGGTTCACAAGAAAAAAGAGATTGTTCAGGTATTTGATTTGAAAACCGTTTTTATATTTATGTGAAGTCTATAAAGATTTTTCTAATTTTGTAAATTTATTTGAATCCTTGGTGATAAAATCGTTATATGAACTGTGACTGATGACAGGTTTCATTTATAAATTTAATTGATAATTTCAAGAGCTTCACTTCTATTGTTTTGTTTGAAGTTGATGTACTAGCACGTCATGTAGATGATAACAGCTTAGGATTTGGGTATCATTTTGATTGTTTCGTATTCAACATTTTGTGAATGTATAGAGAATTTATGCATTTCCAGAGAACTTGTATTTGACCATTGTAAGAAAGTTTTCCATCTGCATTGCAGAGGAACTAATTTAGTGGAAGTGCATCAAACCACCATAAGATGTTATTATGCCCGAGTCTCTATATTTAATTTGGAGTAGTGTCTACTTTTACTTTATTCTGTTTTGATTTGTCAGTTTGTTTTAATTATTATATTGAAGTCATTTCTTGAAGGGGGCGAGGAAGACTTTAAGCAAATTTCTCTGGAGACCATAATTTTCTTGTTCTAGTAATACAAAATCTTTTTGGCTTGAAGTTTTTATCAAAAAAATTGTGAAAGGTCCAGATTCTGCAAAGATATTTTCTAGACACTAGCTATATATTGCTGGTTTCTTAATGTGGTTTGGATTTTTTTTTTTTCTTTTCAATTCATTATAGGTGAATTAAAAATAAATTCATAACATATGATTGTTTTGTTCCATTGTCAATTCACGCAATTGTATATGACTTTGACTAGGAAGAATATCACATGTTGAGCCTTTTATACATATATATTTTCAAATTCTCTCGTCAAACAGATCTTGGGAATATGCCTCGTCAATGTTTTTCATGTTTCATATTGAGATCATCTGACCCTACTCGTTTTGTTGACTTTCCATTGTTGACCCACTACCGTCGGCCGGTCCGACGCTATATTATAAAATTATTTGATGGTAGCGTCGGATGTTATTTAATTGCTGGTAGCGTCACCGTAGAATGGGATAAGCCGACGCTAATATAGCGACAGATGGCCTTTAGCCGACGCTATGTATTAGCTTCGACCGTTTTAACCTAGGCCCGTGTCCGACGCTAAATCAACGTTAGCGTCGGCTTGTTGCCTATTAGCATAGGTTTTTTGCCGACGCTAAATTCAGTTTTTCTAGTAGTGAATAAATATTAGATTTACTACACCCATTAGACAAACAACTTTTTAAAACTGAATCTAACAAGAGAATTCAAATTTATGATCATAAATAAACAAAGAGTAGAAATATGCCAAAACAAATATCCCATCCCACGAAATAAAATTATTCCCTCAAGAACTAAACCATTTAAATTTATGAAGGTCAAAGATTAAACTATTTAAATTTGTCCAAAAAAACAGTTGAATTTGTTAAGAAAATAACGTTATTCAACCAAATTAATAAACCAAACAAAAGATCCAAGGACTGAAGGTTCCCCCAAACTTTTATAAAATATTTCGATGTTAGTATGTTATTATAATTTTTTATTTTAATACCATTTCTCAATGTTAGTATGTTATTATGTGGAATGTGTTCAATTTAAGATCCTTGGCGCGATGGGAGCATTAGGTGTTGATCGTCAAGGTTAAATTGTGGGTCAATGTGAGGAAAATAAAGTCTAGTCTTATGAACTTTGAAGATTAATTTTTAAAAAAGTCTTCTTTTGGGTATCAATGTGAATGATTCATGGTTGAAGAGTCGATAAAGGTACTTTAACACCTCAAATTTTATAATAAATCATTTGATTGATGAAATATAATTTTAAATAATTAAATTGAAGTTAAAATTATTTTATAATATATGTTAATTAAATTTAGGATTAATTTTCTTTATACGATGTTTTAATTTTGTACATGTTAGACTAAATGAATGATATAAATATCAAATATTATATTTTTATATTTTATATATTTTTATAAAAATAATAGTATTTTAGTGTACACATTTTAAAGTATAAGATTTTAGGTAATTTTACGTGCATATGTGGGTTTGTAGTTAATTTGATATTTCCTTGTATGCTTACTAAAGTTAAGTGTGCACACAATTATATTTAATTACTTTTAAATTTATCTTATTTTAATTACTTATTTTACAAATAATTATCTTGAGATTACTTTTAATTATCTTGAGATTTACTTTTAATATTGATGTTGATTTTCTTTACTAAAGTTAAGTGTGCACACAATTATATTTAATTACTTTTAAATTTATCTTATTTTAATTACTTATTTTACAAATAATTATCTTGAGATTACTTTTAATATTGATGTTAATTATCTTTACTAATAATTATCTTATTTTAATTACTTAATTACTTTTAATATTGATGTTGATTTTCTTTATTTCTATATAGTTATTACGGTATGATGATTTTATATATATTCATTTTGATTTAGTAATTAATATAAATCGATGATGTTATATTTATTTATTTTATCATTTTGACTAAAATTATATTTATCTATGTTAAGGAAAAATAATATTATGTTAGAATAAGTGTTTTGACGAAAAAAAAATTAGTGTGGATAAGTAAAATAAATTATTTATTAAAGATTTTTAGAAATACTAAAAAATGAATTTTAGACCATACGACTGTCTACACCCTTATTTTTTTACTTTTGCATATTTATTTGAGCTATTACTGGTTGGATTTATATTTCCTACACATGTTGCCTCAGAGTTTACTACTCTGTGTTGAGCCTTACAAATTTTCTCTTATATCTGTATATCTGATATCTGCACTCCTCATTTTGCAATTGAAAAACTAAAAATTGAAAATCAGACTAACGGCAGACAACATTTTTTTCTCTCAAATCCATTCCCACCAATTATTTTTCGTTTGAATTGATCTCAACCTCAATCACACAAAATTGGCCACTAAATCCATTTTTTGCATCAATTTTATCAATTGTGGCTCTGTTTCATAAAAAACAATTGTATTTCTTTCGTTGGGTGAGCTATTTTTGGCTAATTCCGATCACCATGTTTGTCGTCTCAAAAAAAAATGGTATGGTTTTTGGATTCTTCTCATCGAAACCTTCAAGACGAACTACTCATTTGTATTATTTTTGTTGAACTTGACGTCAGATTGCTCTAGCGCTCCAGCGAGTCGTAAGACTTTTTTTTTTTTTTTTTTTATAGTTTTTCTAATTGTTTTGACTCCCTAAAATTATTATTAATTATTTAACAACTATTTTTATACTCTACATAATTTATTAGTCGTGTCTCGACAATTTTGTGAACTCGTTGTTTATTTGAATTCGCTCGTTGTACCTTGTCGGTTAGCAGTTACGGTTGAAAACTTCCATTGACTTTAGTGTTTGAGAAAACTTCTAAATAAGGTAAGGATTGAAAGAGCATTTGAATTCATGAGTATAATATATTGTGAGATGAATGGGAAAATTGTATTTCCCAACAATTCATCAAGGACTTGCTACGTATGGCAGTAGCCTTTTGAGGGATAAATTATGGAATAGAAATATTTATAAGATATTGATTGATATAATGTTGTTAAATGTGAGCTATTTGATATTGTTGTGATATTGAGTGCCAAATGAATTTTATGTATATGTTTGATTAAACGGGTTTATGTTATGTGATAATAAAAGGCTAATTTTTTTTGGATAAATTTATGTGATTATGATGATATATAATTAATAGTAGTGATGTTATAAATTTGTGATGAGATATGATTAACGATAGTAATATTGTGAATTTGTGAAGAGAATATTGAAGTTACCCCATAGTTGGTGAAATAGTTGTGATTCCAATTTGTATTTGAGATGACGGTCTTAATAGACTATCATAGGCCAACGATGGAAGAAAATACATATTAAAAAAATTTGAAGTTGAGATTATTTTATCATAATATAAGTAGGGTCTGACAAGCCTAGTGATTTCGGAGAAGTACAATTGAATGAGCCTGATCGTGGCAGTCTGCTGTTGAGCTTTAAGACAAAATTGTTAGAACTTGGAGATATTCAGATAGAGAATTCCTAGGTGACTAGGAGGTAGCACTCCAAATGTCGACAACTACCATGCAACACACATTTACCTCTATATATTGTTGCATTAATGTGTCTCGGGTTGAGTTGAGGATGAAGTAGTAATGTCGATTTACAAGGAATGGGGGTTTGAATTGTAAATATTTCTATTTAAAAATTCTTAAAAAACTTAAGGATTTAACTCAAGAATGATCTTGGTTAAGAAAACACAACAAAGAACGTTCTTGGTTAACTTGAAAACAAAAATTCAGTTTATGTTTTAATTCAAGTAATCAATCAGACTTAATAAATAAAGAGATAAGAGAACTAATATATGTGAGTAAAAATATTCAGCCTTTAAAGTGTTGTTTTTGAAGTTTGAGAAACTTGATAACCTAAATTAGTAATAAAACTTTTTTATTTACTTGAAAATATATCTTCTTTATCCGCTACTAATGTACCAAAAACAAAAAAAAAATCTACTAAAATTTATTATATATTATTTTAGGGTTTAGGGTGTCACTTTAGTGGTATCAGAACATGTATGTCCAATGAGAACAAATGAGTCGAATGTTGATTCATTAGTCGAATGTTAGTTGTGTCGGTTGTGTTTTGTTATGTATTAATAATTTTCAATATCATAATTTTTTCTCGTTATATTATTGTATTACGTAGAATATACTTTTGTATACTTATAATATTTTTGAAGTTACTAATTAACCATTTATTGCTTGCTTAATTTGATTGTACTGCTCATTCTTAATTTCTATTTAAGTGTCTAAATATAACATGAATTGTTGACTAATGGTTTGAGTTTCGAACTTCGATTATTTGTTTTTGTTAGAGAAGTAGTTAGAAATAAATATTTTTTATTGACTAGCTATATCTTTGAAATTATTAATTTAATTGAGGTATTAATTATCGATTATAGAGCTTACCTTTTGAAATCATAACATGATTATTAAAGTTTTGATCTTGTTAATGAAATTAATTTAGAACATTGTTATGAGTTTTAAGAATTAAAAAAAAATCGATGACGGAGTTAAAGTTGACTTAATTTGTAAAATGAAAATAACTTTTATTTGAATTACTTTTGATTATTTTAAAGAAATTACTTTGATTTGAATTTTTTGTTGATTTATAAAAAAAAAAAATAATCCTATATTCCTCATTTTATTTAATGTTTAAAATTGTTGAAAATTTATATCATATTTTATTAAGTGTTATTTTTAAAAAACAAAAAACTTTGTCGTTCATATGGTTTAGAGGGGCCACGTGTAAATACTAAATCATGAGAGTGTCGAAATAATTATTTGAAATAATTGATTTCCTGATTCTGATTTTGTGAACTCGTTAGAGTTTAACTTTATGATTAATTTTGAAGAATTCATTAGGTGATTTATAATTGTGTTAACAAAAAAAAGTAAAATGATAAAATGTCTACTAATTGAAAAAGAGAGGAAAAATAAAAAAAGATTTTAAAACAATTATCTCAATAGTTAAACTCCTTTTGAAAAATTATCTAAATTTTGGATAGTCGATTTATTTTATGAGTATAATGTTTTTTTTAGTAGAAATGTAGTTGTTGTGTTATCATTGTCAAAATGTATATTTGAGTTTAATTTGAGAAGATGACGTGTTGTTTATACATTTTTTCTTGAATTAACCTATGCATCATGTAGATTGATATGTGTAAAGTGCATCATGTAGATTGATATTAAAAAAAAAAAAAATCCATTTCTTTAATTATAAAATTTCTTTTTTTTTTTATTAGGGACCCAATTTTTAAGATTAAAACAGACCTCTAAAATCTTTAAAATTGATGGTGTGTTTTGTTTTAGACCCGTTTTATGGCTTGATAGAAACTCGAGATGTATCTATAAGCCTATTGAGTACTTGATGTGATGGAAAGTTATTCTTTTGTAGATTTGTCAATTAGTGTAATTCATTGTCACAACCAAATATGTCTCTTATGATTTGTGTCATGTGCACTACTTTAATGTATATAAGTATATGATTTTTTTTTTTGTAAGTATTGAGAAACGAAATTGGAACTATTTTAGATGTGTTATTTATTGAAAAAATTTCTATCTATCTATATATAGTTTAAATTTTCTTTCAAAATATAAGTTGAAAATAATTATCAAAGTACAAGTGAAATTTTCTTTAATGTTTAAATTTTCGTTATATAAAAATGTGTTTTTGATTATCAAAGTACAAGTGAAATTTTAGAAATATTATAAACTTTTAAAATACACGTAATTTATTTTAGTGTTTTTTGTATTTAGACGTGATTTATTGAAAAATAGTTTAAGGAAAAACTTTGAATTCTAAATGATTTTTTTTTGTGCTAAATAATTAGTGATACATTTTACAATAATTTAAGTGTAGAAATCAATTTTTAGAAGGCTTAATTGTAATTTTGGTCACCCTATTTTAGCAGAATCGCGAAAGTAGTCCTCCCATTTAGTTTCTCCTCAGTTTTGGTCTCCAAACAGAATTATAGTCCAAAATTTGATGAAATTTCTTTTTTTTTTTTTTTTGTTTTTTTGCATTTATTTAAGTTACAGATTGTCTCAAGATCTCATTTGCAACAATTGTAACTGAAATCTATGATTATAAATGGGTTAGAACACTTTTAAAAAATGAAATTTCATCGAGTTTTGGACCAAAATTCTATTTGAGGGACCAAAACTAGGGAGAAACAAAATGGGGGGACTATTTTCACAATTCAGCTAAAATATGGGGGACTACTTTTGCAATTAAGCCTTTTTATAATTTCATGTAACCTTTAAAGTGGTTTTATCCACTACCTGATTCAATTTGGTTTGATAGCGTGTTGAATCTGTTGATAAATAATTATTTTGCTATTTAAAAAATATTTCCTTTAGTTTGTTGTAACTTTAAAATGATGAGGATTAATTCAAAAGAAAATTTAGTCGTTATCAATTTGGAACAGTTAGTCTTCTATGAGAGTATGTTACATGTGTGAGAATCATCGTTTGAGTTATGAGATGAACAAATCTTGGTGCTAATTTTTGGATTAATTATGTGATGGTGTATACAATGATCTAAATATTAAATTGTTTGTGTTTCAATGTTCTATTTATTGGGAATTAGTGTATAGAGTAAGAGTAGTCGATGGCATCTTAAAGTGAAATAGTTCTATATTTTTTCGATCAAATTATTGATTATATATTGATGCAAGTTTCTTTATTACTACTTGTAGGTTACAAATAATTTATTATGAATGTGTGATTTAGTGAATTTTTAACCTGAAGTAAGGACTATTAATTGTGGTGACGCTTTCGCACTCCTGGATCACTTTGAAGATACTTTTAATTACCCATGTTTGAATTTGAATGATCACAATTATGATTATCTTCAGTAGTTGACTATAGGAGGAAGATAGACTAGCTACACCGATGACTCATTGTCAATAAAAGAGGCAACAATAACTTATTGTTATTTGTTAAGAATACTTGTTAATTTTTTTTAATATATAAAGAAAATCATGTTCTTTTCTTATAAAAAAATTGAGTGGCTATGAGTCTTATGTGACATCAGTGTTGAAGCTGTTAATTGTTTATGTGGCATGAATATTAGGTTGGAGTGTATTTTGAAACTATGTGAAAATATTTGTCCTCTTTCACTACGTTTATGTACTCTAGTTCTTGATTTCTAAAAATGCTCATGATACTAATTCTTATGTGTATCTCTATTTGAAATTCATAAGGATATGAAATAATTGAAAAATTGCTCTGTCTTTCTTACTTAAGGAAACTTGTTCAAAAATTGATAATATTATTTCATTTTTTGTAAACAATAAAACTAGAAAATTATTGTTTTAGAAATTAGTTGGAGTTAACCATCTATTTGGCATAACTTCGCTTACCTCAACTTTAGGTAATATGATTATCATTACTAAATCTATAAGACTTCTTATTTCCTTCGTAATTTATAGTGAGTAATTATGGTATTTCGCTCATGATTGAAATATTATATGCAATTGTTTAAATGATTCATTGTGTCATGTTAGTCTATAATGCTAAGCTTATTGATTTTTGACATGTTGTGCTTAAATGAGTAATGAAATTTAGAATATATGTTAGTTAAATTTAGGATTAATTTTCTTTATATGATGTTTTAATCTTGTACATGTTAAACTAAATGATTGATATAGATATCAAATATTATATATTACTAAAAATAATAGTATTTTAGTGTACACATTTTAAAGTCTAAGATTTTACGCGATTCTACGTGCATATGTGTATTTGTAATTAATTTGATGTATCCTTGTATGTTGACTAATGTTAAGTGTGCTTATAATTATATTTAACTATTTTTAATTATATCTTATTTTAATTAGTTATTTTATAAAAAATTATCTTGAGACATTAGTAATATTGATATTGATTTTCTTTATTTCTATGTAGTTTTTACGGTATGATGATTTTATACATATTTATTTTGATTCAGTAATTATTATAAATTGTTGATGTTATATTTATTTATTTGATCATTTCGACTATTCTATAAAGATGATGTATTTTATGTTATTATTTTGAAAAATATTATAGTAATGACTATAGTTATTATTTTGATCATCACAATTTTGTTTAAAATTAGATTTATCTATGTTAAGGAAAAATAATATTAAGTTAAAATGAGTGTTTTGGAGAAAACTTTTCTAGTGTAGATAAGTAAAATAAATTATTTATTAATTACTTTTAGAAATACTAGAAAATGAATTTTGGACCAGACAACTGTTTACACCCTTATTTTCATTTTCTACTTTTACATATTAATTTGGGCTATTACTGGTTAGACTCACTACGCGAAAAATAAGATTTTACAGCGCTTTTTTTAATCCATTTACATCGCTTTATCAAAAAAAAAGCGTTGTGGAATCGAGCGCTGTAAAAGATACAATAGCGCTTTTAAAAAAGCGCTATAAATCATGTATATATAATGCGCGCTTGTTATGCACATTTTACAGCGCTTTTTCAAAAAAATGCTGTAAAATGCGCACATAATATGCATTATTATGCACATTTTACAGCGCTTATTTGAACAAGCGCTGTAAAATGTGCATATAAAATTCATAAACTGGGTGCGTCTTTTACAGCGCTTTTTTTAAAAAGCGCTGTAAAATGCAGACCCATAATTCATATATTTGGTGTGCATTTTACAGTGCTTTTTAAAAAAAGCGCTGTAAAATGTCCACCCATTGCACATTTTACAGCGCTTTTTCAAAAAAGCGCTGTAAATGTGTTTTTTTTTAAACGTTGAAAATTAAATTTTTGAAAAGCGCTTTTTAGTTTTTTATGGCATTTTTTTTAGAAAGCGTTGTCTTTTATATTTTTATCCAAAATTATTTTGATCCAGAATCAGTTCACACAACAACAAAACATATTCAAATACCATAAGCCGTTCACACAATCAGTAGACAAAAAACAGAATTTTGTAACTTAATTAACATATATGTAACTCTGTAATTTACAACCTAATTAACTACATATACATTGAACCTTAATTTACAACCTAATTAACTACATATTCATATGCATGTTCATATATTGTCCTATGATCATATACATATAATAACTAACAAAATATATAGAATATGCACTAGCTACCATATAATATTCAGATCCCTTGCCCAGCAGCATGCTATTTCCCAGAAAATCAAATAATTTTCATTTCAAGCACATACTCAAAATATGATGGACTGGAATTGTCAAAGTACTGCAATATAAAAATTGAACATACTATATTAAGTTAGTATCAAATATATAGATAACTTATATATGAAAATCATATAATGAAAATACAGTACCGTTTCTGGGATAATAGTTTTATTCTTGTCAACAATCTCCTTAATGAATCTCAATACGTAGTACCCACAGTCGATGTTGTTTGTTTGACGAGGGAACTGTAAAATAAAACATATAAGTTAATAAAATATTTGTGCATTAATCGTAAAGGCATATATTTGTAAATGAAAATTTAAAGGCATATATTTCAAACCTTTATTGGGATCCATGTGATTTTATTAGACTTTTGCTTCGACACTGTAGCACCTTTTTGAGCTTGAAAAACTTGTAAGGCACTATCGAATGAATAAATGTGATTATTATAGCATGAACAAACACATTATATATATATATATATATATATATATATATATATATATATGTAAGAAATAAATGAATATTACTTACGTGTCGAACATAGTCTTTATTTCGAAGTGATTGTTGTAATTGCCATACAAGGGATCCAAATAGTATATAACTTCAGAGATCGCATTGATTGCAAATAGCACCCAATGTGCCCTACAACAACAAAAATTTGGTTAAGCAATTTTGTTTATACACAACTAATAAATTAAAATCTCATCAATTAAAAAAGATATAAATAAATAATATATAATTACGTATCCTAAATTATATGGTGCGGAGAACAATTTATCCTTTTCTATATTTCCTAGTAACATATCTACAATGTATTTCTTTACATTTCCTGGATCGAGTTTGCACATCGACAACTTATGCGGAGACAAGAATGAGTATTTATTTGACAATTTGCTTGTGCACACGACCTTCTCATACAAAAACCTTCAATGCAAATTTTAAACTAGATTAATTACCAATACATTTAATTAATTACCAATAAATGCAATTAAAAGTATTTTTTACCTTATGTACAAGCTCATGACAGTAACACTAAGCTCCTTATGGTTGAGAAGTTCGTAAATGTGCTCATTTTCGAGAAATTCATCATACTCCTCTCCGAATACAGCTTTATTTATGGGTACGATGCGCGAATCGTCGTTGCTGCCCATGTTCCTTTTTACTTGGATGTCAAGACACGCCCCGTATTTACCAAGGCATGGCTGACTTATTTTATGAGCAGCAGCAGCAGCGACCGATTTTCCCCGATCTAGTTTTCTTGCTGCAACTTTGGCAGCTTTATTACCCTCCAGCCTTTGTGATTTGGCAGCTCTATTACCCTCCAATTTTTGAGGTTTGCTGGCTTTTTTTGGCTGTACAAATGGTTTATTTAATTGGATCTACAAAAATGAGGTTAAATGTTAGTTTTTGAATCTGAAAAAATGACAAACCTTAGGGAATAAATGTGACAAACCTTTTCGGGAGATGTAATTGATTCGTTTATGGGAATATTTTTATCATTCCCTTTAGGCTTAATTTTCAGCATATAAATATAAATGTGAAATTAAAGTTAGGAGCGGAAAAAAATCAGCAATTAAATATACATATTAATTAAACATACATTTCAATTAACTAAATATACCTTATCGAGGGCAACAAGATGTGTGGGTCATGCCACGTAACTACCAATAGCTTCGCTCAATAACTGCATATCTCCATCGTTGTCCGGTATCGTCAACGGTGCAGTTGATTTGAAAGCAACAACATGTGATACTTTGACATGGCCCGCAGGGATCGGAGTATTGTGCAATACTTCTCCCGAAGTATTGTACAATTTTTCTTTTCCCACCTTCCGATGAGTAGGCGAGGACAAGTATAGCACACATGGAGTGACACCCTAAATCAATAGTTAAAACATAAGTACGGTTAATATATAAGTTTGTTTAATACATAAGTAATTACATAAGCAAGTAAGTAGTTAATTACCTCGGGAATACTTTTGAGACCGACGTTGCAACTCGCGGTTTCACTCTCCATTTGTATTTCATCTTGGAGCTAATCCGGGAGTTGCTTGTCTTTGTTCGTATTCACCAAAAGTGCCACTTGCTCTGTAAGGATTTTGAGCTTCTTTAATACTTCCTCGTTGGAAGGTTTTTGGCGCTTCTCTTGAGAAAAATAGCTTTTGGGAGTTACGCCAAATCCTTTCCCCCTAACCCGACCGGAATACTCAGGGACATTAAACACTTTACCCAAAATGTCCCTGCAAGTATCCTTGTTGCCCTCTTGATTTTCAGAACTTTGTTCGATAATCTCCTAAAATACATGTAACATTAAAAAGATAAGTTCAATAGCATTTTTAAAATACAATATTAAAAAGTATTAAAGTGATAAATACAATATTAAAAAATATTAAAGTGATAATATACTTACACAAAGTTCTACTATTTTTTGGACATTTTCATTATCAACCACTCCGTCTTTATTAACACGCGCTTCCTTCCATAATATATGACGACCCAAGGGTTGATCGGCTTGGGTGTCTTGTCGCTATTCGTTAAGATCATAAACAAAATAATACAAATTAGTTACACACTATAGTTTATAATACAAATTACTTCATTATATAAAAGTGATGTTTAATTACATACAAGTTTTTGATCAAGGCGTGCATATCCCATACGTGATTTTTTGTATGGGTGGGTTGGATTGCTTGCCCTTTCGCGATTTGCCTTACTAATATTCTATATAAAAAAAATAGCAATTGTGTAAAAATTTAAAATACGCTACAAATATGAATAATAAAACACAAATGCCAATAAATTAATCACTTACGACAAATATGGGGTCCGAACGTTTGGAAACAAATGCACTCCATTCATCGTTTGATATATAATGTTTATATATTTTTGGAGCTTCAGCATTTGTGTTTCCTTCTCTATCTTTTAGATAGAAATTTGAGAGATGAGATCTAAATCCCCGATGGATCTTTCCAGCAACTCTCAAAACATAACTCTTTCGTCCCTCATCAAGAACAAAAGTAGTCTGCAATGAAAAAAATTATAAGTAAAGTATTTCAATGAAAAAAATTATAAATGACAAAAGAGTGGATAAAAAAAGTTACTTGAATGTCATTCCATATTATATCTTTGGCATCCTTCAACGCCTTATCTCTCCAATCGTCAATCGTAATTGGGATATTTTGTCGAACAACAGCCCCAATGTAACTTACAAACATTGAGTTGTTGGGGTCAATTGGCTGATCACTCTCATTCCAGCCAACCTAATAAACTCATATAGTAAGTACATGCTATTAAAAAAATACCTCATTGTTTTATTATGTTATATGAATGTTTTTTTAAAGCCTTTTACAGCGCTTTTCAAATAAGCGCTGTAAAAGGTCTCTTTATTTTATTTTTTAAAGGGTCTTTTACAGCGCTTATTTGAACAAGCGCTGTAAAAGACCTCCTTGTTTTATTATGTTATATGAATTTTTTTTTAAAGCCTTTTACAGTGCTTTTTTAAAAAAGCGTTGTAAAATGCCTCATTGCTTTATTATGTTATTTTTGTGTTTGGTTTATTTGGGTTCCATATGGGATGACATTAAAAACATGCAAAATAATGAATGGTTAAAAACATTGTTATCATCATGCAAAACCCACATAGTAGTAACTGGTCACCACCAAAATCTCTTCCTCTTCACCAAACTCTTCTCCTTTTATGCATCTTCTTCACAAATATCAAAGCTTACTCTCTCACAATTCAATCTCCACCTCAACACCCTTTTTCTCTTTTTACATTCTCTTTCCTTCTTAAATCGTGTGCTAATTTATCGATAAGTGGTTCGAAACTTGGTCTTCAGGTTCATTGCCATGTTGCGAAAAATGGGTTTGAGTGTGATGTTTTTGTTAACAATGTGTTTTTGGGGATTCCCATGATGCGTACAAAGTGTTTGAAGAAAATCATGTTAGATAAGGTCTTGTTAGGTGTCAGATGAATGTTATTGTTAAAGCCTTTTACAGCGCTTTTTCATATAAGCGCTATAAAATGTCTCATTGTTTTGTAATGTTATATGAATGTTATTTTTACAGCACTTTTTTACAGCGCTTCTTCAGATAAGCGCTGTAAAAGGAGATGATGAATTATTAGAAATGAGAACTTCTAAAGAATCTATGCACTGAGCAAAAGAGAATCTCTTTGTACCCAAAACAATGAATGGTTAAAAAACATAGTTATCATCATGCAAAACCTCTTCCTCTTCACCAAACTCTTCTCCTTTTATGCATCTTCTTCACAAACATCGTTATTATTTTATTTTATTTTTAAAAAGGTCTTTTACAGCACTTATTTGAACAAGCCCTGTAAAAGACATCCTTGTTTTATTATGTTATATGAATGTTTTTTTAAAGCCTATTACAGCGCTTTTGCAAATAAGCGCTGTAAAAGGCCTCAATATGTTATTTTTGTGTTTGGTTTATTTGGGTTCAATATGGGATGACATTTAAAACATTGTTATCATTGTTTATTGGATTAAAAACCTTGTTATCATTGTCTTTATCTCAATACTTTAGGTGATGATGAATTACTAGAAATGAGAACTTCTGAAGAATCTATGCACTGAGCAAAAGAGAATCTCTCTGTATCCACAACAATGAATGGTTAAAAAACGTTGTTATCATCATGCAAAACCTCTTCCTCTTCACCAAACTCTTCTCCTTTTATGCATCTTCTTCACAAACATCCTTATTATTTTATTTTATTTTTAAAAGGGTCTTTTACATCGCTTCTTCAGATAAGCGCTGTAAAAGGCCTCATTGTTTTATTTTTATATTTAAGGCTCTTTTTCAGTTCAGTTCAGTTCATGTAAATTACTAATTTATATTCAGTTCAGTTCATGTAAATCAAGCTAAATATAAAACACTCATTGTTACATGAACTTAGTATAAAACACTCAAATCAAGCTAAATATAAGCAGAAAATAAATTAATCAGAACTTAGTATAAAACACTCAATTTAGATTACATGCATATTTACATTAACACAGTTCAGATTACATGCATGGCTTATATAAAACAATTAAACATGTACATTAAGATGCCTTTCTTCTTTTCCTGGTGGGATTCACATTTGTTTGTCCATTTACAATACGAAACGATGGATTAATCCAAATTCCCTCATCATGATCATCTCTAAGATATAAACCATCATCAGTTGAATCAACTTCATGTGGTTGTTGTGATGTTGCAAATAAAAGATCATTACCAACATCTTCATCATTATTGTTATTATCACATATTTTATTGGTCGATAGGACAACAGACCATTTATCATCAGAAGGATCAGTGACATAAAACACTTGTTGAGCTTGCGACGCTAAAATAAAAGGCTCGTCTTTGTATCCCACCCTATTAAAATCGACAAGCAAGAATCCTGACTCATCAAACCGAATGCTATTATTATTATTGACCCACTTGCAACCAAATATGGGAACACGAAACATTGTGTAGTCTAACTCCCATATGCGCTCGATAACCCCAAAATATGATAGATTTGCATATATTGGGTTTTTGTCTTTTGCACATGAGATATGCATCGCTTCAGCTAAGAGAGTGACTCCGCTATTTTGCATAGTGGTATGATCATCTTGTTCTTTGGTATAAAATGTGTAGCCGTTAATAACATAACCAGTGTAAGAAAAGACATGTAAGCTCGGACCATTTGCTAGCCACCTCAATCTCTGTGAAACTGATTCGGGGTCTATATAAAATTTTGACTTTATGTGATTTTTTAACCATGTTATAAAACTTCGACTGTGCTCTCGAGTTATCCAATTTTGATTTCTATTCATGTTCAAACGAGATAACTGATCCATGTGTATTGTAACATACAGTTGAACCTCATCATCATTGTGTAGAACATACAATTGTGCCTGCTCCCATTTTGTCCTTGATATGTCAGTACTCTCCTTCCATTTATCCCTTCTCCTGATATTCTTCCCGAATGACGAGATATGGGAAGCCCTATGGATTCAACATTGGACAGATATTCAGTACAAAATTCAGTAGCCTCTTCAACAATGTACCGTTCAGCAATACAACCTTTTGGTCGACTTCTACTTTTTACGTACCCTTTTAATATTTTCATATATCGTTCTATCGGATACATCCATCTCATATAAGCTGGCCCACAAAGTTGTGTCTCCTTAACCAGATGAACAGTAAGGTGAACCATTATATCAAAAAACGAGGGTGGGAAATACATTTCAAGCTCACACAAAGTAACAACAATTTTCCTCTGAAATGTCGGTAATTTCTGAGGGTCGATCACTTTACTACAAATTTCTCTGAAGAAGAAACATAATCTAGTTAAGGCTAGTCAAACTTTTTCAGGTAAAATGAAACGTATACCTATTGGTAGCAAATGCTCCATTAGAATATGACAATCATGGGTCTTCAAACCTTTTAACTTGAGGTCTTTCATACAAACCAAATTTTTAATGTTTGAAGAGTATCCTTCTGGAACTTTAACTTCGTGTAGAAATTTACATAAAACAATTGTTTCCTTTTTAGATAGAGTATGAGCGGCTGGAGGTAGATATGTGCGATTTCCTTTCTTTACGAGAGCCAATTCATTTCTTATTCCCATATCGACCAAGTCCAATCTTGCGTTGATGCCATCTTTAGACTTTCGTGGAACATTGAGTAACGTACCAATAACACTATCAAATACATTTTTTTCAATATGCATCACATCGAGGAAATGTCTTATATACAATGACTTCCAATATGGCAATTTAAAGAAAATTGACTTTTTCTTCCACCCAGTTTTGACCGGCTCTCCCGCAAAAGGTTTGCCAAATTTATTGGTCAAACCTTGTACTTTTTCAAGTATTTGATATCCAATCGGTGCTAAAGGAGCTTTACCTTCCTCTGATTTTCCATTGAATGCATTTCTCCACCCACGATACTGATGACTATAAGGTAAAAATATACGATGTCCAAGAAACACATTCTTCTTACAATGTTTCAACCGCATCCAATTTGTACTCTCTTCACATATAGGACATGCACACTGACCTTTAATGCTATATCCTGATAAATTACCATATGCTGGAAAATCATTAATTGTGCCGAACAACATAGCCCTCAAATTGAAACATTCTTTCTTTTACCCATCATAAACTTCCACACATGTCTCCCACATACGTTTTAAATCTTCAATTAAAGGAGTCAAGTATACGTCGATATCATTCCCCGGTTGTTTGGGTCCAGAAATTAACAGAGACAACATCATAAACTTACGCTTCATACATAACCATGGAGGTAGGTTATATATTACCAAAATCACAGGCCACATGTTATGTGAGATGCTTTGAAGACCATGTGGATTCATTCCATCGGTAGAAAGTGCAAGTCTTAGATTTCTTGACTCTATCCCGAATTTAGGATACTCATGATCAATTTTTGCCCATTGTGGGGAATGTGCAGGGTGTCAAAACATTCCATCTCTAATTCTTTCATCTGCATGTCATGTCAAGTGTTTTGAATCTTCTTCACTGCGATACATGCGCCTAAATCTTGGTATTATAGGAAAATACCACACGACTTTTGTTGGAGTAGATTCTTTCTTCTTATATCGAGAGACATTGCATTTCAGACACACCTTAAGTAGTTCATATTTGTTTCGAAATAAAATGCAATCGTTAGGACACACATGAATCCTTTCGTAACTCATGCCAATAGAACACAAAATCCGTTTAGCCTCATAGGTTCGATTGGGAAGTTCATTATCATCTGGCAACATATCTTTTATGAGTGTTAATAATTATGTAAAGCTTTTATCAGACCATCCATTACTCGCTTTTAAGTTGTACAACTTTAATATCGTCGACAGTCTTGTGAATTTAGTACAACCATTATATAATTCTTTCTCTGCATCACTCAACAAACTTTCAAACATTTTAGGACAATCTCGAAGATCTTCTTCAACTGCTTTTGCGATCTCATCAACTCGGTCCGACTCATATGTATCTATATCGAAGTCAGTCGAAGCATATGTTGAACTATTCTCAAAATTAATGTTTCCTTTTTTTTTCTCACCATGTCTTATACAACATGTGTAGCTTTGATCAATTCCATTACATACTAGATGTCCTTCTAATTCATCTTCTCTAACATGTTTTCCAAAACAACATTTTAAACAAGGACAAACGACTCTATTTGGATCGTTTGCATTCTTCACTGCAAACTCAACAAACTCCTTCACTCCAATTTCATACTCTTTTGACAATCGATTGGCAGACATCCATTTCCTATCCATATTATACGACCTATGTAAATGCAGTTACAAAAATAATAAGCTTTCAAAACATATCAACAAGTTTCAAAAAGAAACCAATATCAACAAATCTAATAACAATTTCAAAACAGAACAGATCAACAAATTTCAAAAAAAGAGATTTAATATATATATAACAATTTTTAGTTTTCAATTATTAAAAAACTAAAGATTTTTTGACAAAAACAAATTAAAAAATACCTGAGACAACGTAGATGGCCGCACAATACGTAGAGGATATGAGGGTTCCTAGAGTAGAGGTGATGAGGGTTCGTAAATTTGTTTTAAAAGTAAATGATATTTATTTGAAAGCGCATGTATTTTACAGCGCTTGTAAAAAAAGCGTTGTAATATGTAGTTAAATTGATTGAAAGCGCATGTATTTTACAACGCTTGTAAAAAAAGCGCTATAATAGGTAGTTCAAATATTTGAAAGCGCATTTATTTTACAGCGCTTGTTACAAAAGCGTTGTAATAGGTAGTTCAATTATTTGAAAGCGCATGTATTTTACAGCGCTGTAATAGGTAGTTCAATTATTTGAAAGCGCATGTATTTTACAGTGCTTGTGAAAAAAGTGCTATAAAACAATACGCGAAACCGCTTCATTTTACAGCGCTTTTGCGAGAAGCGCTGTAAAAGGCTTATAACATTATGCGCAAACGCTATATAACCCTACAACAGCGCTTTTTTCACAGCGCTTGTCAAAAAAGCGTTGTAAAAGGCTCCGTTATTTTTAAAATATATTTACAACAGCACTTGTATTTAGCAAGCGCTGTAAAAGGAGCGATATTAAATGTCATTTTTGGTGTAGTGACTTTTATTCCATACACCAGTTGGGAGAACAGTTCTACTCTACACCGCACACCTAAACTTGCCACCCCTCAAGACACATGAAAATATAATTTTACCCTTTTAACCATTTATAATAAGTTTCAAAATTGATAGTTTCAGAAGTTTCAAATATTTGAAACTTTTCAAATTTTAAAATTTTTTAAATAAGGATTACATTTGTAAAATTTGGAATGTTTTGAATGTTTCCATATTTGGAAATTTTCAAAATAAGGATTACATTTCAAAAATTTGGAATGTTTCGAAAGTTTTGAATTGTTCTAAAGTTTCGAAAATTTTAGAAATTAACATGTTGAAACTTTTGAGTATTCTAAAAAGAGAAATGAAAAAAATGAAAAATTCAAAAGGTTGGGGTGACAGGTTTAGATGTAGAGGTGCAGGGTAGAATGCTCTGTTGCGAGTTGCTCATTACACTCTTGTTTCTACCTCAGACTTTACTACTTTGTGTTGGGTCTTACAGTTTTACTTTTGTTCCTATACATCTTCTATATGCAACCCCTCCTTCGGCAATTAAAAAAATAAAAATTGAAAATAAGACTAATGGCAAGCAAATTGCAGCAAACCTTTTTTCTCTCAAATTCACTCCCACCAATTTTTTGTCATTTGAATCGATTTCAACCACTGTCCAACTCAAAATCGGCCAGTGAATCTATTTTTTGCTTCAATTTTATCGATTACGACTCATTTTCGTCATAACGTATAACTTAAAAGATAACATTTTTGAAACTTTTAACTCAATTTTATCAATCATGGCTTCAATTTTAATTGACCACATTATACTTTTTCGTCATAACGTATAACTTAAAAGATAACATTTTTGAAACTTTTAACTCAATTTTATCAATCATGGCTTCAATTTTAATTGACCACATTATACTTTTTTAACGGAACTTATAAAAAATAACATTTAGTAAGTGGATTATAACTTAAAAGTTAAGGTGGCTAATAAGATAAATTTAATGACTAAATCAAAAATAAATAAATAAAACATATAGAGACATAAAAGGAAATCGAGAAAAATTTAAAAGAGTAAATTTTTTTTATCGTGTCAATAACTATTTTTTATTGACAACGTATGATAATTATGTTTACTAAAAATCTAGAATTATGTTTATTATTAAATAAATTATCAACCAACCTCGTTGTTGTCAAAGTTTAAACACTTTACTTACCTCAATAATCCTTCAATGGCTCAATATTCTCGAAAGTCAATTAAATAATATATTATTTAATGAATCTATTTTTGTTTTTCATACCTATTTACCTTGCCGAATATATTCATAGGTTTCACAACAATTAAATTCTTAGAAATTGTTGCAATGATGAAAATCAAAGCTTTTAATTTGTGTTTCCTTTGTACATTGTTTCTTTTATCCGTTATGGCATATAGAGACATCCAAAGATGGTAAATAATATACATATAGTTATCATGTATTTATAAACAATTACTTTCTTACTATATATTTAATTTACTAAATATTGTAATTTAATTTATTTGTAGGTTATGCAAAAGACTCAAAGAAAAATGGTGGGGGAAAACCCATAGATATAGAACCTTTTGATCAAAATAAGCCCGTTGGTGCGGGAAATAAAACAAGGGAAGAAATGATGATGGAAAAGGAAGCAAAGTAGAAGGAAAAGGAAGCAAAGCAGAAGGAAAAGGAAGCAAAGATAAGGGCAGGTGCAAGGGCAAGGGCAAAAGCTTATGCAAAGGCAAAGGCAAAGGCAAAGGGAAGGTTCAGACAAAATCCAACGAAGAAAGGACAAAGAAAAAGAAAATGAAAGAAAAAAATGAAGGGAAAGGGAAAGGGTATCGGACAGGGAGAAGGCCAAGGCATTATTAGTTGTAAAAAAAATATAAAATAAAGCATACACTATAATCATTGCATGATTGGGTGAATGAATAATAATAATAAGATTGATGTTGTATATCTTTTAAAAAAAATATTAGTTTTTCATACCACACATAATTGTTTAGGTAAACTTTCATATGTGATGATTTATTTATTTTTTAACAAAATCCCTCTTTAATCTCATTTAGTACCTTTATTTATAATTCATAGACAACTAGTTAATTATTTTTATCAACAAATGTTAAGGTAAAAATTCATCTTGAATTATTATTAATAATTTTAATTTTTTACAATAATTTTTATCAAAAATAATGCAATTCATGATCATCTTATTTCAATAAATATTATGTTTACCATACCCATCACAAAAAAAAAAAAAAAATTTAAACTGACTCTAAGAAACAAAAATTAAAATTTATGATCATAAATGAATAAAGAGTAGAAATATGCCAGAACATACTATCCCATCGCACCAAATAAAATTATTCACCCAAAAACTAAACCATTTGAATTTATCCAAAGAAAAACATTTGAATTTGTAATGAAAATAACGTTACTCAACCAAATAAATGAAACAAAAGATGCACGGACCGAAAGGTTCCCCAAATTTTTATAAAGTTTCTCAATGTTAATACGTTATTATAATTGTTATGTCTAAACAGATTTGTTGGGAATTTCATTTTGTATTTTATATTGGTTTTTTGTGTGAATATTTTGTGGAATTGGTTGTTATTTTATGGAGGAAGGGTTTTGAATTCAAGAAATAAGAGCAGTTAAAATTGTTAGAGATTTGATGGAATAATGTTCCCCATCAATGCTTGATAGAGATTTGTCTAATCACATTGCGCTCTTGTTATCAAATGTAGAGGAAGACTGGAAGGCTAAGCCATTCTATATGATAAAATTTTGGGTGGATTTTAACGGGTATCAAAAAACTTTAAAACATATTCCAATTCAATGTTAGTAGAGGGTTGGATGGTTTCGTTATAAAATAAAAATTGAAAAGGGTGAAGAAGGTGTTGAGGGGTTGGCATAAGGAGTAGATTTCTAATTTGAATGTACAAATGAAGATGTTTAAATAAGGGTTACATAAGTTGGATCTACTGAATTACATGCGTTAGTAATTTAAGCCTTTTTTGATTAGGAAGTGAAACAAATTGTGTGGAACTATTCTAGCTTTGAAATTGTTAGTCCAGATGGAGTGAGTTTTGGATTCTTGAAATATTTTTCGTGTGATATTTGAGCATATTTTATGCATTTGAATTGGCGATTGATAAAAGGTTGTAATAGTTATGTTATCACCCCTTCGATCCAAAGAAAAGCAATCCTTTTGTGCTAAATTATTTCTCAGTATTTCGTTGGTTGAATGTATGTACAAGATGTTAGATAATGTGTTGGTTAATAGATTGAAATAAGTCATAGGAAAAAAATGATCAAAATATAAATATGTACACACTTAACATTAGTCAAATATATAAGAAAATACCATATTAATTACCCACTCACATATACACATAAAATCATATAAAATCTTGTTCTTTAAAATATTACACTAAAATACTATTACTTTTAGAAAAATATATAAAGTAATAAAATAAAACATTTATTATTTATATTGCTCATTAAATATAATATTTATCAAACCAGCACATCATAAAAAGCATCAATATAACAAAAATTACTCACAAAATTTATCAACATATATTCTAAAAAAA
>JBBPBR010000008.1:53971811-53983030 GCA_037974775.1 Cicer pinnatifidum
TCCATAGTCCCCCAAATTTTTATAATTTTTTCAATACTAGTAGTATGTTATTATAATTTATATATATATATATATATATATTGTGAATTTTGTAATAAAATTTGATCATGTGACTTTTTTATTCAATGTATTGAACTTTAAATATCTTTTAACCAACTAAAATATAAAATAAGTCTTATTGAAAGATTTATTTCATATATCGAGGAGTACTATAGAAGTAAAAGTTATTTTTAAATCTATATGTTAATAAGTCTTATTGGCATATCTTATAATTTATTAATTTTCTTGTATATTTTGTACAATTGAAATTTTATTTTTTTTCATCAATAAATAAAACTTTTTAAAGTTGTCTATGCTTAATTTCTAACACCCTCCCTAGAAAGATCCCATCGCACGATCCAGCAATCTTTCGTCATACAAAAGAAAAAAGAACGGTCAAAATTAATTTATTAGTTTTTTAAAAAATAATATTTTAAATATTTCATCTATTTATTACAATTTTTTTGAATAGTAAAATAATTCAAAAAATAATTAAAATAAAAAGCTATTTTGAGAATTTCTTCATAAAACTATTTTTGAGAGCTGTCATTAAAAAAAAAAACTTTTATCATATTAACATCTTTAAAAATAATTTCTAACTTAATGAATGTCAAAATTACTTTTTTTTATTCAGTAACGAATGAATTTGAAATAATTTCTTTTATTTTTAAGTAAATTCTCATAAATATATTTTTTTTTAAATATACAGTTCAAATCACTTTTTTTTAAATTCTAAATAAACAAAAAATTAATAAAAAATTAAATTATTAATAATAATCATATGTGACTTGTCACCTCAATATTTAAAAAATAAATAAATAACAAAAATTAAATTGTACATGTTTTAAAACATAAATGATCTATATCTTTCAACAGCTCAATATGTGACTGTGGTTTAACAGCTCCTTCCAGAATCCATTCTTCAGGAAGATCAATATCTTTCCAAAGGATGGTTTTTGGAATAACAGTGTTTGCCTTAGTCAAATCTGTTTGTAAAAATAGTGTTTCGCCTTTTTTGTTTTCAAAATGTTTTGTTGCCGTAAAGGCTGAAAATATTGCTTTGTAATGAATTCCGTAAATAATAGCTACAGGAATAGATCCTTCTATCATTTTGTAATTATGAGTTTTGATTTGCAGTATGAGAGATTTTGTAATGTTTGGATCTTTTAAAGACAAAGAAAAATTTGGATAACATCCGAACCAAATCGGTCCTTGACATAGACTAGATTCGACTGTGCTTATAATTGAATCTTGGAAGTTTAAGAACCTAGCATCCCGTAGGACGCATAGGATTGAAGTGTTTAATCCTTCTCGTGTTAAAGGTTTTATACCTACTTGAACAAGACCTATATGTATGAAATTATATTTTCTGTCCTTGTGTTTTTTGAGAGTTTTTGAAGAAAGAAGATTTATTGTTTCAAAGGGATCAGAAAGGGTAACATCACGTTCTTCCGTTTTGATAACATAATCGGTTTTTAAAAGATCTTTGAAAAGACTAGATACGTAGACCTCATCTTTTTTGATTTTTGGAAGTCTTCAATAGTAATTTCTTCACTATTAATGGGTTCCCTTCGTTCTGGGAAGTTTTGGGTAGAAGGAGATGAGTAAGAAGAAGTTCTACAAAAGAGATTATCCATCTTTAAAATTTTGTCTTTATATTTTGAAGAAACTTTCAAGGATTCACTGCCCTTAAACGCCTGTTCGTCGGCTTAAATACGGGACTTACAACCCAGAAACTATTATTCCTCAAGATAAACTTTCAAAATTTTAAATATTTATAATCGTTTTTGTGTCACCTATTCCCCCCTATAAACCACATGAATCAATGTTTTGATAAAGACTGTTTAGGGAAGGCAGATCAGAATTCACCCAAGCCTTACATGAACAACTTAGTAGGATAGAACATTCCTCTACCTCCACACCAATGGTAGCTAAAGATACCTTTGACAAAACAGTCACAACTCTAGATCAAGTTTCTGAAACCTAACAAGAAACACAAAATTTGTGCAAACTTCAGTGGCAAAAGGACCAACCTTTAGCCATGGTCACAGCACCAGACTTAGGTATTGAAAATAGACCTAATGTCCTCTCTCAATCCAAATACAATGCCAACACTGTCTACGAATGGAACATAGACGGTATGTCAGAATATAATATATTAGGTCTACTCCAACAAATGACGATGGCGTCAAATGCTTATAAAACCCAGGCCAACACACCAGACAAAGCCATAGCTGAACTCCTAATAGCGGGGTTCTCAGGCCAACTCAAAGGATGGTGGGATTACCATCTCACACCCCAACAACACTTAGAAATCTTAAACGCAATCCAAACCACAGAGGAAGGTATTCCCATCCTCGACGAATTAGGAAACCCAATACCAGTTGCAACACTTATACACACAATTAGCTTGCACTTCATAGGTGATCCATCACATTTGAAAGACAAAAATGCCGAACTCCTATCCAACCTTAGATGTAAAAAACTTTCTGAATTCCAATATTACAAAAACACTTTCTTAACCAGAGTTATGCTAAGAGAAGATTCAAACCAACCATTCTGGAAAGAGAAATTCCTTGCAGGACTCCCAACCCTTTTAGGAGAAAAGGTTAGAAACAAAATCAAAGAAGTTTATGGGGTAAACCAAATCCCATACCACCATTTAACTTATGGAGAGTTAGTTAGTTACACTCAAAAGGAAGGTTTGAAAATCTGTCAAGATTTAAAACTCCAAAAACATTTAAAATGGGAAATGAAAAGAACTAGACAAGAACTAGGGTCCTTTTGTAAACAATTTGAGATACCCACAACCAATATTTCAAAAAATTGTGAAGGATCTTGTTCGAAACCTTATAGAAAACCTCACAAAAAGTCTTTTACCAAACCAGGAAGATTAGAATTCTACAAAAAATCTAGACCCCAAAATTCTTACAATCAAAGAAAACCCAATTTCTATAAGAAAAAACCTTTTCAAAAGAAGTTTGAACCTCAAACTTCAAAACAAATAACTTGCTATAAGTGTGGCCAAACAGGACACATTTCAAGATATTGCAAGAGAAACAAAAAACTCCATGAATTAAAAATCGATGAAGGAATAATTCAAAAAATAGAGGCAATACTTTTAGAAACCTCTGAAGAAGAAACAGTAACGGACTCTGAAGTAGGTTCATCAGAAAATGATAAACCTCTACAGTTTGACGAACTAGGAACCTCCGACTCTCTTGGCGATTCAGAGGCAGAAACTAAATCCATTAATGTTTTAACAAAAGATCAAGAACTAATCCTTGATATTATAAAACAGGTCGAAGATACAAAACTTCAAAAAGAAATAATAGGAAAACTGTTAAATACTTTTGAATCAAAACAAAGTCAACCTTCTACTTCCTCATCAAAACTACTTCCTAAGACCACTTATGACCTAACAAATATCCTAGGGAAAAGAATAAAGACACAAGCCCATGTCACAATTCAATCCCTTCATGAAGAGATTAAAATCGTTAAACAAGAGTTAAAAACTCTTAAACAAAAGCAAGAAATTGATTCCAACATTCTTCAAAACCTTCTTTCCCAGGTACAAAATCAAACCGCTTCTGACCAAGAACAGGATGAAGAAGAAAAAGAAAATGAAGAATATTCTAACAAAATTGAAAATTTAGAAGAAATCCCAGAAGATTTCTTGTTCGTTTTAAGAACTATAACAACAAGAAAATACTTAATCAAAATCAATTTAGTCTTTTCTGAAGATTTCAAATTTGAAACAATTGCACTTTTTGATACTGGAGCAGATTTAAACTGCTTAAAAAGTAGCATTGTACCAAATAGATTTTTACAAAAATCTAATGAAAAACTTGTTGCAGCTAATAACTCCAACATGATTATAAAAAATAAAATTGAAGCTTCCATTAAAAATGGTAATGTTTCAATCAAAACTCCTTTTGTTTTATTAGAAAATATTACTCATACTGTCATTTTAGGGACTCCTTTCATTAACATGATAACTCCCTACTCAGTCAATTACGACAGCATTTCTTGCAAAACAAAAGAAGCCAAAATCATTTTTCTTTTTATTGAAAAACCCAGGACAAAGAATTTAAATCTTTTGAAAGCTTGTTCTGTTTACAAATCTGAATTAAATTGTTTGATTCAAGGAAAAGAAAAACATTTATATTTCTTAAAACAAGATATTTCTTTTCTGAAAACGGAACAACAATTACAAAATAATTTTGTAAAACAAAAAATTTCAGATCTTCAAAAAAGAATTGAAAATGAAATTTGTTCAGATTTACCCAATGCCTTTTGGAATAGAAAACAACACATGGTAGATCTACCATATGAAAATGGTTTTTCCGACAAACAAATCCCAACTAAGGCTAGACCTATTCAAATGAATTATGAACTTGAAACCCATTGCAAAACAGAAATCCAAGACCTAGAACAAAAAGGTCTAATTACAAAATCAAGGTCACCTTGGAGTTGTGCAGCCTTCTATGTGAATAAAAATTCTGAAATAGAAAGAGGTACACCGAGATTGGTCATAAATTACAAACCTTTAAACAAAGTTTTAAAATGGATTCGTTACCCGATTCCAAACAAAAAAGATCTCTTACAAAAACTACACTCTTCTTCTGTGTTTTCAAAATTTGACATGAAATCAGGATTTTGGCAAATACAAATTGATCCAAAAGATCGTTATAAAACAGCTTTTACAGTCCCTTTTGGTCAATATGAGTGGACAGTAATGCCTTTTGGATTGAAGAATGCTCCTTCAGAATTCCAAAGAATTATGAATGAAATTTTTAATCCATACTCAAAATTCTGTATTGTCTACATTGATGATGTATTGATATTTTCAGAAACTATTGAACAACATTTCAAACATCTTAGAACATTTTTTATGATTACTAAGAAAAACGGAATGGTTGTTTCAAAATCCAAAATCTCACTTTTTCAAACAAAAATCCGTTTCCTAGGACATTACATCTCTCGGGGCACTATTACACCAATTGAGAGATCCCTATCCTTTGCAGATAAATTTCCTGATAAAATCCTTGACAAAACACAATTACAAAGGTTTTTAGGATCTTTGAATTATGTATTAGATTTTTGTCCTAACATCAATAGGATTGCAAAACCACTCCACGATAGACTAAAGAAAAACCCTGTCGCCTGGACTGAAGAACACACAAAAAGAGTCCAACTGATCAAAAAACAAGTGAAAGAGATACCTTGTTTGCATCTGGCTGACCCTTCAGCCCAAAAAATTGTTGAGACAGATGCATCGGACATAGGTTACGGGGGTATCCTTAAACAAATAACAAATAACAAAGAATGTATTGTACAATTTACTTCTGCACATTGGAATGATTGCCAAAAGAATTACTCTACCATTAAAAAAGAAATTCTTTCAATTGTCATGTGCATTACAAAATTTCAAAGTGATTTGCTCAATCAAAAATTTTTACTTCGAATTGAATGCAAATCTGCAAAAGAAGTTTTACAAAAAGATGTTCAAAACATTGCATCAAAACAAATTTTTGCCAGATGGCAAGCAATTCATAGCATTTTTGATTTTAAAATTGAATTTATAAAAGGAGAACAAAACTCAATTCCAGATTTTCTAACCAGAGAATTTCTCCAAAACAGGACTTGAGTGATGCCCAGAAAATCAAAAAGAATAGAGGTCCAAAAGGACCAACCTCAAGAAACCCCAAAACCTATCTCATCTGCAAAACCAATCCGGTCTTGGAAAGAAGCTGTAGAGGAGAATGACGAGCAAAACAAAATTCAAAAATGGCTTGCCAGCCAAACATTAGTTGGTCCTGACAATTTCAAGGAAATAAAGGACTCAATTGAGGACAACCTTCAACTTCAAAAAATTACAAAACTTCACAAACTCCAATAGGAGATTGAATCCCTCCAAATACAATTGCCTTCATTTAAGGGGCAGGAGAGGGGAGAATCTTCCCAAAAAATTATTTCAAAACCTTTACAGGAGGAACCATCCTGTAAAATAATTTCAAAAATCTCCCATGGAGAAACCTCAAAAATTATTTTAAATGATTCTGACAATATTTTGTTCAAACAAAAATCAGAATATTTTGTCAAAACAGATTACCAAAACATTTGGACAATTGATGATCATTTCTATAATAAAAATCCTCAATTCGTCATCTCAAAAATTTTCCCAGAAGGCTGGTTTTTTAAACCATATGATTTATTAAAATCCCAGCCTTACTATAAAGCTATTCTTGAATGTACAGGATCTGTAACAATTCAAGATAACCCAAAAGAAGGCCCGGTAGCCTATTCAACCGCAAAAATCCACAAAATAATCCCACCTTCAGAATGGGGACCAAACCTGCACACACTAAAACAGTTCCCATTGGACTTCAAAAATACAATAAACCATTGCAGGACTTTTAATTAATGGGATTATCAGCAAGCCTGGTATAACACCTTTCTCATTCAAAACCAAAAATTTAGCCATACTTGGCTATTTTTCTTTAACCTTACTATGGAACCTTCAAAAATTCCTCAATGGTTTGCTCATTGGTGGAAATTCTTTGGCTCCATCCCTAAAATCTTAAAACTGGAAGTCCAAGAAAGCTTCCAATTATACAAAACAAATTACAAACCAACAGACAGAGAACGCATTTTTCACCCTCTAATGCTATTCTCTACAAAATTCTTTCAACCATGGGTATTAGCATGGTATTTTGACATCAACCAAAAAGAAACCCAAACAATCTTGGTCAGAAAATTCAAAGTCAGATGGTGGACAAAATTTTCTATTCCTCAAAGTATCAAAAAACAAGTTGTATCCACGTGGCTCCAAAAGCAAGGAATGAGGAAACCAGACCCAATGGTAACTACATTCTTGGCCCAAAAATCTTTTGCCCAAACACAGCTTGCAGCAGCAAAAACAGAAGAAGAATATTTTGAAATCATGGCCCAACTACTCAAAAGT
Organism: Cicer pinnatifidum; assembly: GCA_037974775.1. NCBI lineage: Eukaryota > Viridiplantae > Streptophyta > Magnoliopsida > Fabales > Fabaceae > Cicer > Cicer pinnatifidum. Next base: position 53,978,818 of record JBBPBR010000008.1, read on the forward strand.
AAGGCCCAATCATCAAAACATTCTTCAGATAGTATTTCGGAAGACACTATTAATATGGATTATGAAAATGAAGACGATTGTTTTGGCATCATATCCATAAAATAAATGGCCCGATACTATTGACCCGTTTAAAAAAAAAAAAAAAAAAAAGAGGCTTATATATCATGTAATGGGCGTAGCCCAAATACCTTAAAAATGGTCAGAAAATGAATATTTTATGAAAAGCAAAACGCAAAAGCAAAAGATAATGGACACTTGTCTGCCATCTGCACCAACAGACAAAACATGGCACCGAAAGTAGAAAGAATCTCATCATTTCCTCCACCTCATGATGCATCACAAGCGGAATCCTTTCTCTATATAAGGAAGGCTCCTCTTCAAGCTCAAGGCAGAGTGAAATACAGCAAGCAAATATCTGTTAGAAATCTTAAGAGTTTACTAAGTGTCTCCTACATTTTCGTAATCTTGTATTTTCTTTTCCGTTTTCCAAAATCAAGTTCCCATTGTAAGTATTTGTTTACTATGTATTAATTATATTCCACCTTTATTTGCATCAAATCCATATTTATGTTATATAAGTATGCTCTGCACTTGCAGCTAATTGCTGATCTTGTGCATCAGAAAGTGTTTTAAATTTAATATGAACTTTTGTTTTTTCTTTGTTGTGTTTCAATTTGTGTTTATCAAAACAACCAATTTAGATATTTTCCTTGACGATTTACCTACTTTTAATTCTCGTGGTTTATGGGTTTGGTTTTATTTTATTAAATTTTGTAACGCCATATATCATATGCAAACTTTTGAACAAGAATTGAAAAAAGAATTGCCATATACCATATATATATAATACTTCGTATTAAATTTCAAATAAGAGTTTTGAACTTATAAAAAATTATGTGCCTGCATCCATGAATCAATGTTGTTACAACGTGCAACACATGTAACATGATATAGTAGTCACACTCATGCATTTGTAACATATATTAATTCTTATAAATCATATTATTATTTTTTGTTAAATGATAAAAAAATCAAGAGAAATATTGTAACATATATTTGACTAAGGCAAAATTTAAAAGAAAAAAACAATGCAAGTTCATATCTAGTCTCTAAACAAAATGACAAAGAATCATTTTAACAATTAAAAATGATTGCTATATATATCAACCACTATTAGATAAAATGGAGACGTTGGGTGACATGGGGTGACGATAAAACGGAGATGAACAAAGTCTTGAAGAAGAGAACCTTTAAAGCGTTAGGGCGTAGGAATCTAAAAACCTACCTACACAATTCTTATATTTTACAAAATTGCCACCGTCTCATCTTATTGAAGTAGTTTATTTAATTAACCGAGTTAAACATGTAAGTTTTAAATATTTACAAAATTACCACCGTCTCCTTTTATCGAGTGGTTTATTCATTTAACTGAGTTAAACTTTTTATTTTAAATTACTTTTGATTATTTTAAAGAAATAACATTGAGTTGAATTTTTGTTGATTTATAAAATAATAATAATTCTATAGTCCTGATTTTATTTAATGTTTAAAATAGCTGAAAATTTACACCATATTTATTACGTGTTATTTTTAAGAAATTTTTTTTTGTTTTTCACAAGGTTTAGAATGGCCTCGCGTAAATATTGGATCCTAAGAGTGTCAGAATATTTTATTTGAAATAATTGATTTCTTGATTCTAAATTTTGTGAACTAATTAGAGTTTTACTTGAAGTTTAGATTTGAAGAAGTTTTTTTTTTTTAGTAGAAATATAGTTGTTGTGTTATCATTGCCAAAATGTATATTTGAGTTTAATTTGAGAAGATGATGTGCATCATGTAGATTGGTAGGTGTAAAGTACATCATGTAGATTGGTATGTGTAAAGTGCATCATGTAGATTGATATGTGTATAGAGATTAAAATTTATTTTATCTATTTTTTTAATTATAAAATTGTATTTTTTTTTATTAGGGATCCAAATTTTAAAATTAAGACGGACCTCTGCAATCTTTAAAATTGATGATGTTTTCTAATTTAGACCAATTTTATGGCTTGATAGAAACTCGAGTGTAATTCATTATCATAACCAAATATGTCTTATGATTTGTGTCATGTGCACTAATTTAGTGTATATAAGTATATAATAATTTTTTTTTTGTAAATATTGAGAAAAGAAATTGGAACTATTTTATATGTGTTAATTAATTGAAAAATTTTCTATCTATCTATCTATCTATCTATCTATCTATCTATCTATCTATCTATCTATCTATCTATCTATCTATCTATCTATCTATCTATCTATCTATCTATCTATCTATCTATCTATCTATCTATCTATCTATCTATCTATCTATCTATCTATCTATGTATATATATATAGTTTAAATTTTCTTTCAAAATATAAGTGAAAATAATTATTTTATAGTAATTATTTATATAAGAATGTGTTTTCAATGATCAAAGTACAAGGGAAATTTTAAAAATCTTATAGATTTTTAAAATACACGTAATTTATTTTAGATTTTTTTTATTTAGACGTGATTTATTGAAAAATAGTTTAAGGAAAAAACTTTGAACTCTCAATGATTTTTTTTGTGCTAAATGATTAGTGATACATTTTATAATAATTTAAGTGTAGAAATCAATTTTTAGAATTACATGTAACCTTTAAAGTGGTTTATGCACTACCTGATTCAATTAGGTTTGATAACGTGTTGAATCTTTTGGTAAATAATGATTTCACTATTTTGAAAATATTTCCTTTACTTTGTTGTAACTTTTAAATGATGAGGATTAATTCAAAAGAAAATTTAGTCGTGATCAATTTGGAACAGTTAGCCTTCCATGAGAGTATGTTACATGTGTTAGAATCGTTGTTTGAGTTATGAGATGAACAAATCTTGGTGCTAATTTTTGGATTAATTATGTGATGGTGTATACGATTATCTAAATATTAATTTATTTGTGTTTTCAAGTGTTCTATTTATTGGGAATTAGTGTGTAGAGTAATAGTAGTCGAGAGCATCTAAAAGTGAAATAGTTCTATATTTTTTTTTTATCAAATTATTGATTATATATTGATGCAAGTGTCTTTGTTACTACTCGTAGGTTCAAATAAATTATTATGAATGTGTGATTAAGTGAACTTTTAACTTGAAGTAGAACTATTAGTTGCAGTGCCGCTTTTGCACTGGACAACTTTGAACATACTTTTAATTATCCATGTTTGAATTGAATGACCACAATTATGATTATCTTCAGTAGTTGACTATAGGAGGAAGAGAGACTAGCTACACCGATGACTCATTGTCAATAAAAGAGGCAACAATAACTTATTGTTATTTGTTAAGAATACTTGTTAATTTTTTTTAATATATAAAGAAAATCATGTTCTTTTCTTATAAAAAAATTGAGTGGCTATGAGTCTTATGTGACATCAGTGTTGAAGCTGTTAATTGTTTATGTGGCATGAATATTAGGTTGGAGTGTATTTTGAAACTATGTGAAAATATTTGTCCTCTTTCACTACGTTTATGTACTCTAGTTCTTGATTTCTAAAAATGCTCATGATACTAATTCTTATGTGTATCTCTATTTGAAATTCATAAGGATATGAAATAAAAGAGGCAACACTAACTTGTTGTTATTATTGTTAGGAATACTTGTTAATTTTTATATTTTTTTTTTTGAAATATATAAAGAAAATAATGTTCATTTCTTATAAAAAAAATTGAGTGACTATGAGTCTTATGTGACATCAATGTTGGAGCTGTTAATGGTTTATGTGGCATGAATATTAGGTTGGAGTGTATTTTGAAACTATGTGAAAATATTTGTCCTCTTTCACTATGTTTATGTACTCTAGTTCTTGATTTTTAAGAAATTTCTCATGATACGAATTCTTATGTGTATCTCTATTTGAAATTCATAAGGGTATGAAATAATTGAAAAATTGCTCTCTCTTTCTTACTTAAGGAAAACTTGTTGAGAAATTGATAATATTATTTAATTTTTTTTAGAGTAAAACTAAAATATTTGTCCTCTTTCACTATGTTTGTGTACTTTAGTTCTTGATTTCTAAGAAATTGCTCATGATACGAATTCTTATGTGTATCTCTATTTGAAATTCATAAGGATATGAAATAATTGAAAAATTGTTCTCTCTTTCTTACTTAAGGGAAACTTGTTGAGAAATTGATAATATTATTTAC
>JBBPBR010000008.1:54043107-54054912 GCA_037974775.1 Cicer pinnatifidum
AATACTAGATTTTCCACACACATCAAACAAAAAAGTTTTTTTTAAAAAAATTTGAATATAAAAAACAAGAATTTAAATTTATAATCATTATTGAACAGGATGCTTGAATATGCTAAAAGAAAATATCCTATATATAGTGCAAAATAAAACTACTTACCCAAATACCAATCCATTAATTGGAATTTAAAAAGGTCACAGACTAAACCATTTAAATTTATATATATAAAAAAACATTTGAATTTGTAAAGTAAATAAAACCACTAGAAGCCATGTCCATAGTCCCCCAAATTTTTATAATTTTTTCAATACTTTTAGTATGTTATTATAATTTATATATATATATATTGTGAATTTTGTAATAAAATTTGATCATGTGACTTTTTTATTCAATTTATTGAACTTTAAATATCTTTTAACCAAGTAAAATATAAAATAAGTCTTATTGAAAGATTTATTTCATATATCGAGGATTACTTTAGAAGTAAAAGTTATTTTTAAATCTATTTGAAAATTTTAAATTTTGGCATATCTTATAATTTATTAATTTTCTTGTATATTTTGTACAATTAAAATTTTATTGTTTTTCATCAATAAATAAAACTTTTTAAAGTTGTCTATGCTTAATTTCTAACACCCTCCCTAGAAAGATCCCATCGTACGATCCAGCAATCTTTCGTCATACAAAAGAAAAAAGAACGGTCAAAATTACTTTATTAGTTTTTAAAAAAATAATATTTTAAATATTTCATCTATTTATTACAATTTTTTTGAATAATAAAATAATTCAAAAAATAATTAAAATAAAAAGCTATTTTGAGAATTTCTTCATAAAACTATTTTTGAGAGCTGTCATTAAAAAAAACTTTTATCATATTAACATCTTTAAAAATGAATATCTAACTTAATGAATGTCAAAATTACTTTTTGTTATTCAGTAACAAATGAATTTGAAATAACTTCTTTTATTTTTAAGTAAATTATTATAAATATTTTTTTTAAATATACAGTTCAAATCATTTTTTTTAAATCATAAATAAACAAAAAATTAATAAAAAAATTAAATTATTAATAATAATCTTGTCACCTCAATATTTAAAAAATAAATAAATAAAAAAATTAAATTGTACATGTTTTAAAACATAAATGATCTATAAAAAACTATTTTTTATTGATTATATATGATTAGTATATTGTTACAAAAATCTAGAATTATGTTTATGATTAAAGAAATTATCAAACAAATTAATCATGGAATTGTCAAAGTCTAAAATTATTTTACTTACCTTAATAACTCTTCAATGGCTCAATAGACGTTTTGATGGTTCATTATGATGGTTCATTATTCTCGAATTAGCCATTCACTAGTAGAATTTTACCATTTTAAGTCGGTTAAAATGTATATTTTAAGTCAGTTCAGTGTCCGTGTCAACAACATATTACTTAAAAAATATGTTGTTTTTTAACTCGTTTCATGAACTGATTTAACAGAATTTTTCCATGTTAAGTCAATTTAGCTTAACCGACTTAAAGATCATAAATTCAGTGTAACAAATCAACTTTTTAAACCAGATCTTTTGATCAACTGACTTTTAAAATAATTTTTTTTTTTAATTTCTCATTTTATTTTTATGCTCTTGATATTTCGTATTATATTTCAAATAAGAGTTTTGAACTTACAAACTACAATTTTATATAATCATCTAATAACCAAAATATACGATATAAGATGTTCATATAAAATATACATATAATATAAGATGTTCAAATAAAATATACAATATACAAACTCTCATTTTTGACTAATGCTAACAAAATGGGAAAATGATTTAGATGTCTATTAATCAAATTATAAAATCACATTATAGCAATATTCAATATACATACATTAACATTGTCATTTTCTTCAATTAATTTCAAAATAAAATCCACACAATATTTTTGAACTTCTTTGATTTGATATCAATGAAATGATCTCAAGATATCAAATATCTAGAAGAAAAAAAACACAATCAATTGAATCCTAATTTTGTATGATACAAACATTAAATAATACGATCAATAACAAATTGTAATTTTTCATCATACAAACATAAAAAATACTAAAAATAAAAAACAAACACACATACAATCAATAACAACTTATAAAAAATTATGTGACTGCATCCATGAATCAATGTTGTTACAATGTTCAACACATGTAACAGGATATATTAGTCACACTCATACATTTGTCATGTTTAACAAATCATCATGCTGTATTCATTGTTTTATTTATTTATTTACTTATTCTTCTAGTGTGTCGTATTCATATTAATTAAGAGTAATCTAACAACAGTATATCATTGTTCACTTCTTTATTGTTATTATTTTCATTATTGTTTTGTGCCCTGTTGTATAAAACGAAACATGTATTTTATTGTAAAATATCTTAATTCTTATAAATCATATTATTATTTTTTGTTAAATGATAAAAAATCAAGAGAAATATTGTAACATATATTTGAGTAAGGCAAAATTTAAAAGAAAAAAAAATGCAAGTTCATATCTAGTCTCCAAACAAAATGATAAATAATCATTTTAACAACATATAGATTAAATATGATTGCTATATATCAACCATTATTTTTATATTTTACAAAATTGTAACCGTCTCATCTTATTTAAGTGGTTTATTTAATTAACCGAGTTAAACATGTAAGTTTCAAATATTTATAAAATTACCACCGTCTCCTTTTATCGAGTGGTTTATCCATTTAACTGAGTTAAACTTTTTATTTTTAATTACTTTTGATTATTTTAAAGAAATTACATTGAGTTGAATTTTTGTTGATTTATAAAATAATAATAATTATATACTCCTGATTTTATTTAATATTTAAAATAGCTGAAAATTTACACCATATTTGAGGAAAGGGGGACAAGTAACATTGCCGGTATTGCCGGAGGGCCGGGGTGTTACAGAATGGGCTCGTGTAAATATTGGATCCTGAGAGTGTCGGAATATTTATTTCGTTGTGTTATCATTGTCAAAATTTATATTTGAGTTTAATATGAGAAGATGATGTGCATTGTGACACCCTAAATCCCAAAATAATATATATAATAATCTATATCATATTCCTATAAAATTTGCAGCGGATAAATAAAATTATATTTTCAAGAAAATAAAAACTTTTGTAACTAATTTAGGATATCACGTTTCTCAAAGTACACATGCAACAATTCAAATTTTATTACTCAAATAAAACAATTTAATCTCAATAAACTTGATTTAAGTATAATTACTTGATTTAATTCTAAAAACTTACTAGTGCTTCTAAGGTTTTCATACAAAAATTTGATTCAAACTAAATAAGTAAAATACAAATTAAAACCCTTATTCCCGGTATCACCTATCAGAGCGGGGTTCCTCCCAAACTTGAACTTCAAGACTCATTAACCTGTAATAACTGCGATTTCGCAAACGCAGGGCCCAGCCAGTCAAACACAAACAACGAAGGAGGTGAGTTTTGAAATCATGTTAATAGTATAATATGAGTAAGAAGAACACACAAACAATCATAATAGAACCGTATCATAATCACTTTATGATATATCAAAATATTTAATTAAATAGTATCATACTATAACATCAAAGTCACTCAAGTAAAATAATCATCTCATTATAATATGCATCAAATCATTTAATTAATATTACCTTTGAAACACATCAATCACAACAAAACAATCACAAGGAAATGCAATGCTATGCATGAGTTTAGACTCTACTTCATAATGTGGTACCATTCTAACTCTGAAGTACTTGGTTAGGAGGCCATGATACTATGCCACCATCTCGGTGGACGGACAATTCAAATTGGCCCTGTCCTCATAGATCCCCTCAACTCAAAACCCGAGACACATATACGTGACAGTCGAGGTAAACGTGTGTTGCATGGTAGCTCCCGACATTTGGAGTGCTATTTCCAAGTCACCTAGGAATTCCCCACCGGAATACCTCCATGGTCTAACAATCTTGCCTTAAGGCTCGACAGTAGACCGCCACGATCAGGCTCATTCAGTTGTACTTCCCCAGAATCACTAGGCTTGTCAGGCCCTACCTATATGATGACAAAATAATCTCCACTTCACAAATTCACAATATTTGTTTTCTCCCCCCGTTAGCTTAGACTACTCCATTAAGAGCATCATATTTAAGAATCATCACTATCTCATCAAGAATGGGATACTTCAATATTTTCATCACAATTTTACAATATCATTAATCATAAATAATCATGATCATCGTATAAACTCATCACAATTTTATAACATCACTATCATCAATCAAAAATCATCATTATCATCACGTAAGCATATATAAAACCATGGATCCATATTTTATTATCACATCACATAATTTCATCTAATCAAACATGTACACATAATTTCATTCAACATCCAACATCACAATAATAACAAATATCAACTACCACACAAGTATCGAAAATTAAATCAATCAACACCTTATAAAAATTTCTATTTCACATTTTAATCTCACAATTCTATTATTTCAAATTAATCAATTTATCTCTCAAAGGGCTACTGCCGTACGTAGCAAGCCCCGGATGAATTGTTGGGAAATACGGTTTTCCCGTTCATCTCACAATATATTATACTCATGAATTCAAACGCTCTCTCACCCCTTACCTTATTTCGACGCTTTCAGACACGAGTACAATTCCACGAGCAAACAATATTTGTTCTTTGACTTCTTATCCTTCAATCAGTCTAACTCGACAATTTATGGGTAAACGTCAAAAATAAATTATGAGAAAATAGTCTAAAAACTGATTTCGAAATTCGGTCAAAGAAAATTACCATAAATCAGAAAACCAATCACTGGATAATATAGCACTTTTCACACGGTCGTTTTGGCGTTGGTTTCACTAAAATCGAACTTACGGTGAAGGAGAACGATGCAAAATAAGGATTTCTGTAATCGGGGAAATCGGGTATTTTAGGGAGAAATTCGGGTTGTTAAAAATCTGAAAAATTGTATTTAATTGAATAGATAAATGAGTAAAACAACATACTGAACTTTGGACGAAAACATAGAAACTGTTCTGGGACTGTTATGGCTCTCCAGTGTCAAAAGATAGGTTGTTGTTGTGTTTACTCTTTGGTTCTACGACTGCCCTTCCAACTCCCTTCCCTTCCCTTCTTTTGTTTATTTTATGTTATTAACAATTAGGATTCATAGAGTCAACCCCATTGGTCTCTTTATTTATATTTTACTATTATTATTATTTTTATTTTGTTAAAATAAAACTAATAATTATTTAATCTCCTTTTTAATATTCCTCCAAGCCCCATTTAGTTTTCCAAACATTACTAATATTTTATAGATTAGAGTAATTAAAATAATAAATATATAAAAACAAACATATTACTAATAACAGTAACTTTCACATTCAAAATAATCCCTACAATTATACTTATTTCTCAAAATATTCATATTATAACAATACCATCATATTAGAAAATAGTCAAAATTATAAAATAAATAGATATAACAATAATATTTTATGTAAATTACTAAATCATAATAAATATATATATAAAATCACAATTCAAAAATAAATATATAAAAACAAAGAAAATCAAACACAATATTGATACGATCTCAAGATTCTATAAATAATTAAAATAAGATATATTTAAAAATAATTAAAATAAGAGTTACTTAAAAATGATTAAAATATAAATATGTACACACTTAACATTAGTCAAACATATATGAAAATATCATATTAATTATCAACTCACATATACACTTAAAATCGTATAAAATCTAGTTCTTTAAAATATTACACTAAAATACTATTATTTTTAGAAAAATATATAAAATAATAAAATAAAATATTTGTTATTTATATTACTCATTAAATATAATATATATCAAACCAACACATCATAGAAAACATCCTTATAACAAAATTACTCACAAAATTTATCAACATATATTCTAAAATAATTTTAACATCAAATTAATTATTTAAAATCTTATTTAATTAATAAAATAGTTTATTATCAAATTTAGGGTGTTACATGCATCATGTAGATTGGTATGTGTAAAGTGCATCATGTAGATTGATATGTGTAAAGTGCATTCCTTCCCTTCTTTTGTTTATTTTATGTTATTAACAATTAGGGTTCATAGAGTCAACCCCATTGGTCTCTTTATTTATATTTTACTATTATTATTATTTTTATTTTGTTAAAATAAAACTAATAATTATTTAATCTCCTTTTTAATATTCCTTCAAACCCCATTTAGTTTTCCAAACATTACTAATATTTTATAAATTAGAGTAATTAAAATAATAAATATATAAAAAAAACATATTACTAATAACAGAAACTTTCACATTCAAAATAATCCCTACAATTATACTTATTTCTCAAAATATTCATATTATAACAATACCATCATATTAGAAAATAGTCAAAATTATAAAATAAATAGATATAACAATAATATTTTATGTAAATTACTAAATCATAATAAATATATATATAAAATCACAATTCAAAAATAAGTATATAAAAACAAAGAAAATCAAACACAATATTGCTACGATCTCAAGATTCTATAAATAATTAAAATAAGATATATTTAGAAATAATTAAAATAAGAGATACTTAAAAATGATTAAAATATAAATATGTACACACTTAACATTAGTCAAACATATATGAAAATATCATATTAATTAGCAACTCACATATACACTTAAAATCGTATAAAATCTAGTTCTTTAAAATATTACACTAAAATACTATTATTTTTAGAAAAATATATAAAATAATAAAATAAAATATTTATTATTTATATTGCTCATTAAATATAATATCTATCAAACCAACACATCATAGAAAACATCCTTATAAAAAAATTACTCACAAAATTTATCAACATATATTCTAAAATAATTTTAACATCAAATTAATTATTTAAAATCATATTTAATTTATAAAATAGTTTATTATCAAATTTAGGGTGTTACAAAAGAAACTCAAGTTCCATTACTGCCACTTCAAGTCAACAAGAATTATTGTCTGGCAGTAATGATCATTATGGTTGTCATAATCTACTGCACCTATTACTATCTGATAATAATGACCATTATGGTCATAGTCTATTCAACTTCTACTGTTGCACCTATTACTAGCAGTAATGGCCATTATGGCCATAAACTGCTCATTTTCTGAATGGTTTTCCTCCTATAAAATTATGATGGTTTCTTGTAATTAAAGCTCATGAAAGCACCTAAGACTATAAAAATGATCAAAATACTCGGTTTTGTTCTTGTATTTCTCTTAGAAATTTTCTAGTTTCAATAATATTCAGTTTTCTATTTTTGTTTTGTTATTTTATTTGGTTATTTTATATTTATCATGTTTTTATATTTAAGTTTTGATTATACTATGATCATATGTGAGTAGATCTTCCTTGTCTTGGGATTGTAGGATTTTTAATGTTGGATCACTAATAATTTCTCTTTCTTTTTGTTATGGGTGTTGATCTTTTAATCCAATCTTAATAAGAATTATATGCATACTTAGACATCAAATAGCATACCGAAAGGTAGATTTGATATATGACCCTTAAGATTGGACAAGAGAATCAAATCATGAAAATAGATTTTGGTTCTTTCGAAATCATTAAAGATATTTTCCCTTAAAGGATTTTGCTAATACATTAATCATGAAAATAGGTTAGTTATTAATTTAAAATACACTTTTGTTCTTTGAAAAAAGACATTAGTTACAATTATTTATCTGATTTTTAATATTTAACACTCATAATTCATAGAAGGTTAATTTTATTCTATCCATCATTGTGAAAACTACAATCTCAATGCTTTATTTTTATTGTGAATTTTAAACCAAAAATTATTATCAACATTTATTGTTTTAGCTAATCATCATAGTAAAGAGACACTAATACTCATAACAAAGTGCTTGTGGGAACGATAATTTTTATTACACGATAATACCATACACTTGCGGTCTTATCACTAACCAAAAATAAAATTTATGTAAATGAATCATAACTTAGAAAATAATGTTTTTTAATGGGATGTAAATTAAAGGACTAAATCAAAAAGAAAAAAAATTAAAAAGACTTTAACAAGAATTAAATCAAACTTAAAAAATTAAAAGTGTATTTTTGTGAAGAACAATTTTTAATGATTATATATGATTATTGTATTTTTAAAAAATCTAGAATTATGTTTATGATTAAAGACGTTATCAAACAACTTAGTTAGCTGTAGTTGTTAAAGTTTAAAAACTTTAGTTACCTCAATAACCCTTCAATGGCTTAATAGGTGTTGATGGCTCAATACTCTTCAAAGCCAATTAAACAATATATCATTTAATAAATCTGTTTTTTCATTTCATACTTATATATCTTGTCGAATGAATTCATATGTTCCACAACAATGAAAGTGTTAGAAATTGTAGCAATGATGAAAATTGAGGCTTTTATTATGTGTTTTCTTTGTGGATTGTTTCTTTTATCTGTTGTGGCAAGTGAGACATCTAAAGATGGTAAACAATATACAAATAGATATTATGTTTGTACACACAATTGGTCTTTCCTTATATATCTAATTGTTAGTTAATTTATTTGCAGGTTGGCCATATGTGGATGAAATTTTGAAAGACAACAAAAGTGAAAGTTACGAGCCACTGTTAGCTAAGTTTGATGGGAAGAATAAACCCCCAAAAATATATCCAATAATTGTCCCAACTATTAAGCTTGAGGGAAAGGGAAAAGGAAAAGGGGGTAAGGGAAAGGGAAAAGGGGGTGGGGGTGGGGGTGGGGGTGGGGGTGGGGGTGGGAGAAAAGTAAATGTTATGCCAAAGGATTCAATGATTGACTCGATTCAAAAATAGATGCATAACATAGATGTCATGCTAATGGATTAACTAATGTTGTAAGAAGTGTAAAATACATACTAGATTATAATCCATATGTGAATGAAAAATAATAAGATTCATGTTGTATACCCTTCAAAATATATTGATATTAAATATATCATGCATAATTTTTTAGGCAAAATTACAAATGTGAATAGATTCGCCCTTTTTTTTCTTTCATATTTAGAGTTTTTATGGTTTAATACATGCATAACTAATTAATCATTTTTATTAAAAAAAAAATGTTAAGTTGAAAATCTATGTAGAATTATTATTAATTTTTACTTTTTTAATATATTTTTTAATAACAATAATGAAAAATTATCATCATCTTCCTTATACCTAGAAAAATATTCTTATATTTTCAATAAATACTAGATTTTTCACACACATCAAACAAACAAGTTTTTTTTAATTTGAATATAAGAAACAGTAATTCAAATTTATGATCATTAATAAACAGGGAGCATGAGTGAAACCAACGCCAAAACGACCGTGTGAAAAGTGACTATATTATCCACTGATTTGTTTTCTGATTTATGGTAATTTTTCTTGACAGAATTTCGAATTTAGTTTTTAGAGTATCTGCTCATAATTTATTTTTAACGGTTACTTATAAACTATCGAGTTAGATCGATTGAAGGACAAAGAGTCAATGAACAAAGGTTGTTTGCTCGTGGAATCACATTCGTGTGTGAAAGCTTCAAAATAAGGTAAGGGGTGAGAGAGCGTTTGAATTCATGAGTATAATATATTGTGAGATGAACGGGAAAACCGTATTTCCCAACCATTCATCCGGGGCTTGCTACGTACGACAGTAGCCCTTTGAGAGATAAATTGATTAATTTGAAATATGAGAATTGTGAGATTAAAATGTGAAATAGAAATTTTATAAGGTGTTGATTGATTTAATTTTCGATACTTGTGTGGTAGTTGATATTTGTTATTATTGTGATGTTGGATGTTGATTGAAATTATGTGTACATGTTTGCTTAGATGAAATTATGTGGTGTGATAATAAAATATGGATGCATGGTTTGATATATGCTTACGTGATGATAATGATGATTTTTGATTGATGATAGTGATGTTATAAAATTGTGATGAGTTTATACGATGATCATGATTATTTATGATTAATGATATTATAAAATTGTGATGAAAATATTGAAGTACCCCATACTTGATGAGATAGTGATGATTCTTGAATATGGTGCTCTTAATGGAGTAGTCTAAGCTAACGAGGGCAGAAAATTAATATTGTGAATTGTGAAGTGAAGATTATTTTGTCATCATATAGGTAGGGCCTGACAAGCCTAGTGATTCTGGGGAAGTACAACTAAATGAGCCTGATCGTGGAGGGCTACAGTCGAACTGTAAAGTAAGACTGATAGACCTTGGGGGTACACCTAGTGGGGAATTCCTAAGTGGATTAGTGGGTTATTCCCTAAGGCCGGGAGCTACCGTGCAACACAAGAGTACCCCGACCGTCGCGTATATGTGTCTCGGGTTGAGTTGAGGGGATCTATGAGGACTTGGCCATTCATGAATTGTCCGTCCACTCTTGTAGTGGCATAGTATCAGGCCTCCTAACCAAGTACTTCAGAGTTAGAATGGTACCACATTGTGAAGTAGAGTCTAAGCTCATGCATAGCATTGCATTTCCTTGTGATTGTTTTGTTGTGATTGATGTGTTTCAAAGGTAATATTAATTAGATGATTTAATGCATATTATAATGAGATGATTATTTTGCTTGGGTGACTTTGATGTTATAGTATGATACTATTTAATTAAATATTTTGATATATCGTAAAGTGATTATGATACGGTTCTATTATGATTGTTTGCGTGTTCTTCTTACTCATATTATACTATTAACATCATTTCAAAACTCACCTCCTTCGTTGTTTGTGTTTGACTGGCTGGGCCCTGCGTTTGCGAAATCGCAGTTATTACAGGTTAATGAGTCCTGAAGTTCAAGTTTGGGAGGAAGCCCGCTCTGATAGGTGATACCGGGAATAACGGTTTTAATTTGTATTTTACTTATTTAATTTGAATCAAATTGTATAGGAATATGATATAAATTATTATATATATATATATATATATATATATATATATATATATATATATATATATATATATATATATATATATATATATATTATTTTGGGATTTAGGGTGTCACATTAGTGGTATCAGAGCTGGTTTGTCCAATCAGGCCGAATGGGTCGTATGTCGATTTTGTGTTACGAATGTTAGTCGTGTCAATTGTGTTTTCTTGTGTAATAATTATTTTCACTATGATGTCTTTCTGTTATATAATTGTGTTAAGAGTTATGTGCTTTTTTATTATTATATCTATTTTCGAGATTACTAATTAACTGTTTATTATTTGCTTACTTTGATTGTGTTATGGATCATAAATTCTTACCTAAATGAGTAAATAAACCACGAAATTACTTGTTAAGATTTGAGTTAATTTTAATTGTTGACAACATTATGTTAGTTACTTGTTGCTTATTGTTTGTCTATTGAACTATGGTTTTTGCACTCATGTTTTATGTGGATAGTTGGAAGTAATAATTTTGATTGTTGTATGTTTCAAGTAATTAATCTCATTCAGGTAATCTTAGTTATCAAATGTCATACCTCACTAGTTAGTTGTTTTAAAGTTCGAATTTCACCCTTAATCAATTTAAAATATTTAATTTTGATGTGTATTTGTTTAAAGTGTTTGATCTAATAACTAATTGATTGAAACATTGATTTTTGTATGGATTATATGTTTAAAAATTCAAGTATTGACTTTTACTAGGTACAAATTATTATTA
>JBBPBR010000008.1:54070027-54080145 GCA_037974775.1 Cicer pinnatifidum
TATATATATATATATATATATATATATATTATTTTATTAAGTTACATACAATTAAAATCAATGATTTAAATCAATTGCTAAGACAAACACATAGACACACCTAAAGAGATTAGAACACATATTAACACTCATATATAAAAATAAAATAAAATATAATATTGTATCGTTATACTATTTAAAATAAGTAATGAGAAATTGGGGTGTTACAGAAAAAGGTTTAAAGAACTGAGTTACAGTTGGTTTTGATAAAGCTCCAGAATGTTATTCATTTTTTACACCAGCTGGAGAACGTTCTTCGTGTTTTACATCAGTTGGAGAACGTTCTTCATTTTTTACATCAGCTGGAGAACATCCTCCTTTTTCCAGTTTTTGAGAAAAAAATTATTTTGCTCTAAAATGTTCTTTCTTTCTGAAGATCTTTTTATTCCTAATTTTTTCATTCCTTTTTTTAAAATAACATGCAAACTCTAGATGTCCAATTTTGTCACAATATGAACATTCGATTTTGCATTTTTCCTCTTTCCTTTTAGGAACAAAAAAATTTTCATACATTTTGGTTTTTTAGTTTTATCAAAACCAAGTCCAACTTTATCAAATATTCCCGCTTGGAATCCTATGATTCTTTGGAAAGTTTCAATAGCTTTAATGAAGTTTGTTAAATCATTTTAAAGAATTTCAACTTCAGCCTTGAGAAGAACGTTCTCCGTTTGAGGTGAAGATCGTTCTTGACTTTCTGAACTTTTAGATTCAAGATTTTTTTAGTTGAGATTCTTTCAAATTTTGAATGATCTCTTTAAGTCTATCATTCATAACCTGAATTTTCTCTTTTTCTTCTTTTTCCTTGTGAAATTTTTCTTTAAAAGAACTACACTTTTGAATGAGAAAATTTGAATCATTTAGCAAATTATCAAATTCAGTTTCCATTGGTTTACATACAAGACATGGTTCATAATTTGTTACCTCTGTATCTTCAATGTTTTCCATCAAACACAAGTTTGTTTCTTCAGGTTCATTTGTTTCTGATTCATCATAATCATCCCAGGTTTCCATCATTGACTTCTTCTTGAAAGGGGATTTCTTTGGCACTTTTTTGTTCAATGGACATTCAGTTTTGTAATGTCCTTGTTTGTTGCAACCAAAGCAAGTGATTTTGCTTTTATTTGTTTCAGTCTTGAAGTCCTTTTTATCTGGAGACCCCCTTTTGATTTGATCGCTTCTCCTCATCATTCTTTGTATCATTCTTGTAAGAAGAGCAATTTCTTCATCAACATCTTCTTGGCCATCTTCTGAATCACTTTTCTCATTTGTTTGTTCAATACTTGGTGAGATTTGAGATGCTTTTAAGGCTATTTTTTTTGCCTTTCTTTATAGGTTTATCTTCCAGAAACAGTACTTCATGTCCCCTTAGAGTTCTAATAAGTTCTTCCAAGCCCAGTACCTCAAGAGTTTTGGCTTGGCTAATAGCTGTCACCATTGGTCTCCATATGATTGGAAAACATCTCATGATCTTTCTTACCCTGTCTTGTATTGAATAAGCTTTACCAAGAGAGCGTATTTCTTTCACTATAGATGTGAATCTTGAGTACATTTCATCGATTATTTCTTTTTCATTTATTTCAAACAATTCGAACTTTCGAATGTCAATGTCAATTCTTATTTCCTTAACATGGCTTGTTCTCTCATGGTGAGTTTGCAATGTGTCCCATACTTTCTTGGTTATATCACATTCATCTACTCTTTCACTTTATTCCCTACTTAAAGCACATGATAAAAATAATTGAGTTTTGAGGTTAGAAGTACCTTAGATCTTTCATTTGTTGTCCAATCTACTTCTTTCTTTTCAGCAGATATTGAATGCTTTTGATCTACTATTGGTATGAAGTCTCCATCGGTGATGATTCTCCACATACCAGTATCTTGTGACTTCAGGAACAATTGCATTTTACTTTTCCAGAAATTATAATATGAGCCATCAAAATATGGTGGTCTGTTTAAAGACCCTCCTTCAGCAATGTATTTAGCTTTTGACATTATCTTCCTAAATCTTTTGCTCTAACACTTTTTGGGTGTTTAATCCTTAGAGTCTGGCTCTGATGCCAATTGAAGTAACAATGTCAATTATAAGGAAGGAGGGTTTGAATTATAATTGCCCCTTTTAAAAAATTATTATTTAAAACTGAAAGTTTAACTCAAGATTGATCTTAGTTATAAACGAAGAACGATATTGGTTAGTGAAAAACAACAATATCAATTTTATCAATATAAAAACTGATTTTAAAGCATATAATAAATAGAGATAGAGATATCACACAAGCATATATCCTGGTTCACCCAAACACGGGTTACATCCAGTCCTCACAAATGTGAGATTTTCCACTAAGTGCTCAAGGCAAGATCGTTCTTGGTTTTGTACAGATCAATCTTGATCTTTACACAATTTCTACCTTTTTACCTAGAAAGGATTTCCTCAGGTTTACCTTACACTATTTCAGGAAGGATTTTGCAAGCTACCTTTTAAAACATAAAGGATTTTTACACACTACTCAAGCTATGTAACAAAATAGCCTTGAGTTATAAAGTAATGATTTTGATAATGTTAGAATCTGGGTATTGCTCAACTCTTGTTTGAGAAATAGATTCTATAATTAGAACTCATATATTACTTATTCTAACACAACACAGAGAATGGAACTGCAAGCGTGAGAATGATTTTGACAAGCTTGAGTTTGATTGAATGATTGATGCTTTGCTTGACACTTTTAGTTGTCTTTTGTTCTTCATCTTGAAGTTGTATTTATAGGCTTCAAGAGAGCTTAGAACAGCTCATTTATCCGTTGAAATAAGGCCAGTTGTCATGAGAAAGTGGATGGATAAGATCAACCTAAAAGCAAGAGAGATCATGTTGAATCCAAGAACGTTCTTGATATCAAAGATCGTTCTTCGAATTGGTTGGAGATGAGCTAACTTGTACTTGTGATTCTTGTTAGTTGTTTGAGATGATTTCTAGCTTTAAGTCAATTGTGCAGGTCTTGATTGAAGTACAACTTTAGTGCTCTTTACAACTTGTAAATTTGTACTTGCATTTGCCTCACTTGAAGAATTATCTTGCTTTGTACTTTTTATGAAGCATGTCTTTGATCCTTTGAATTCTGGAATAATTCTGAGTTAGATTGATCCTTGCTTATTCTTGATGAAGATATGAAATGATTTAAAGTTTCCAGGATCCAATCTTTCAAAAAGAAAACTAATCACTCTTGATTATGACATATGTGGAGAATGTTCTTCGTTTTCTAAAAATATGTCAAGAACGTTCTTTGTTTTACTGAAACATGTCAAGATCGTGATTCGTTTTCTTGCTTTTGCTTTCTTGATTTTAATGAGATATGCTTTGAAATACTTAGTATCTAACTTGTTTTGACACACTCAAATACACATGTTAAATACCAAAACACTTAGAATCATAATTAGAATTCTTAATTAACTTTTTGTTTAATTATCATCAAAATATTAATTTAGAATTATATCTTAACAATAATGATACTAATACTAATAATAATAATTATTATTATTATTATTATTATTATTATTATTAATAAAATTAATGGGTTCTACTTGGAGAATAATGCCACCCAACACATCCACATCAAGATGATACTCAATCCAATTCTCCATCGCTTATTGTGGATGCTCCATCAAATAATCCTAGTTCTACAACGATAGTTCCTCTCCAAATAAAACTCATTGCCAACGTATTTGTGCTCCTCAAAACTACATCGTAGACTAAGTTTGTAATCATATTCTATTCAAAAACAATTTCTCTTTGGCAAATTATCATTGTCAAATTTGAGAAATTCTCATCGAACGTTTCTCACCAATATCATTGAAAATCAAGAACTGAAATCTTATTCTGAAGTCATAAATTCGGCTGAATGGCGTGAAGCTATGGCCAAAGAAATTCAAGCCTTTGAGTCAAACAATATTTGGTTTTTATGTCCACTCTAAAAAAAAAAATCAACAATTGATTGTAAGTAGGCTTCAATCTCATCTCCAATTTGAAGGGGGTGTTACAAGTTTATTATTAATTATTATTTAATATGTTACAACTAGAGCTATCAAAAAAGGCTTCCAAATACAAATACAAAGTCCCTTTATTGATTGGTTTTACCACAAGAGTAAACAAGAGCACATATTTATTTTAATATTGCAATTGTAAGGAATTCATACCGAGTCCAACAATTTAACTTACATATTAATATTTTATTTATATTTAATTTAATTACAAGTTAAAATATTAATTTAAGTATTTTTAATTAATATTAATGTGGAGAAAATGAAATAAAACTTCAATTTTTTCAACAATAATTGAAAAATTACATTAAATGGTTTATTAACATTTCTTGTTCATCTACTTTTACTTTATTTTCCTTTTTTTCAAAGATTTTGTATGAAATGGTAAAAACAACAAAAAGTTGTTTTTTTTTTTCTGCTCCATACAGAAAAACATTTTAAAGCAAGAAAACATACACCAATCTTACAACAAAATTAGGCTTACAATGTTATAATGTATGTTAAATTACATTTTTAATATTTTATGTTTGATCCAATTCTCGAATAGATCATTCATATTTTTTTTTCAATTAGATATTTTAAGTGAAACCTCGTTTGTAACATTAGACTTTATATTATTTTTGTTTGCATAAATGTCTTTTTTCTGTTAATTCTATTAAAAAAATATCATGCATCATTACAAGGTTGCATGTGCATAATTGTGCTAATATGATAAATTATCGTTGCTTGAATGTTGTATTTGAAGGGAGCATTCTATTAGCATTAATGGAAATTTTAGTTGCTTGGAGTGGCTACTAATAGACAAATTTGGACAGGAACTATGGAACTTAAAAAGACTACAGTTTTTGGGGACATTTTTTTGGTGACTTTTGATTTAAAAGTTATAGGATCTTGGATCTTGATTAAGATGAGTTCATATTTTTTTGGTGGAGTCAACAATTTTATTTGATTCTATTTTTGTATATTTTAACAATGTAAACTTTGGATTATGTAATAATGAATAAAAAATCTTTGATGGAAATTGGTCGAATGCTTGTGATGTAGTTGAATGAAAAGGTGAGAACAAAAGAGGACAGTGAAGGCCCTCCTCAACACAATAGAAAGATTAAAAAATGAGGACATTGCATAATAGCCTAAACTCTAAAATCTTCCCTACCTTAAATTGAGACATCATCCCTCACCTTAAATTTTTGACATAACAAAAAGATTTTGATAATTTAGTACAAATAAAATGTAAAAGTTATTCAATAATCTACAATGAAAAACTGTCAACACAAAAAGATAATTCGGTACATGTTTGCTTCTGACAAGGTTTTGATAATTTATTAGTACAATCAAATACAAAAGGCACCAGATGAAGAAACTTAATATAATCTCCTATATAAATCTGTAAACTCAAATAGATATATCTTTGCCAAAGAGATTGCTAATTCCCTTTCCAGGGTCACTTTGTTTCACAATAGACTCTCCCACCAAAACCTGTGGAAAATTCAAATTGTGAGCCATTAATATTGGAGTTTCTATGGTGTAGCATAAGACTAAAGTGCAATACATTGGTTATACATTTGGAAATTTTGATTAATATATACCGTCAGTCAATCATAATCATCAGATCATTTAAAACTTTTGACTTGAATTATAATTTCTTAAGTTACACGTTTGATTGGTTTTGATTTGCTTACAGTATAAAACTTGTGTACAACTTTTTACACTGGAAGTGCATAAAAATTAATCTCTATAATCAATTCAATCCCCTTATGTTCTGTCAAAAAAAAGCACTGAAATGAAATTCTCGATACTTACAGCTCTAACTCCTGCTTCTTGCACATAAGCAATATCTTCAGGAGTGAACAGACCAGATTCTCCAACCATCTAAACAAACCATATAACATAATCATCAGTTTAAAATAAAATTTCTTTCATGTAAGATAAAATGGAATAACATTTCTTTGAAGTAAGTTTTCATAAACAAAAGAAAGGCCGCGTACAATTATGTTTTTCTCACGGATTATTTTGCCTCGCTCTCCTTCAAGAAGCTTCTTTGTGATGCCAATATCTACCTCGAATGTTTCTGCATCACCAATAAAAGAAAAGCCAGAATTGATGAGTCAGATCCTTTATGTTTTAATATTTAGACTTTTCCACACACCAAAAAAAAAAAATCAAATGGAAAATTTAGTATTCTACCTGAAATATCCCATTTAAAAAATAGAGTGGGAGTGAAAGGAGAAAGAGGAGTAAAAAGCCATACCGAGATTACGGTTGTTGATGCCAATAAGTTCAACCCCCTCTATTCCAAGAACACGATCAAATTCCCTCTCATCGTGCACCTACATTAAAACAAAAAAATTGCATAAAAAAGATATTGGCCATCATGGAAGTAAAGACGCAACACAAATAAGAAACATGCCGTGTAGATTGAGAGATCTAAGCAAATTATATTGACGACTTCTCTATCTTAAATGAGTACTGGTTACGATGCAGGTTATCACAATCGTCAAATCAGTCATAACAATTCAAGGTTTAAATTGAAGTTAATTTGGTATAGTTACGATTCTGAGTCAGTTATGAGTCTTCTGAAATATATTTGGTCTATCTGCAGATTTTATACTTGTAAATAAAAAATCCGCAGATAAACCAAACTAACTTTTAGTTCTTGCTTTTGATCACAGGATCATATCACATTAAAGTGTAAATTACACTGCTTCAAACTCAATTAACCCACTTTAGGACCAAACTCACTCTAAATTAGTAAAATGGGGAAAACTCAAGATATAAAGATGCAACAACCTTACCTCAACAAGAGCTGTCATTCCAAGTAATTTGCATATCTTAGTCATGTATTTGATGTCAAGATCAGGTAAAACAGCGGCGATTAGAAGGACTGCATCTGCACCTTTAGATCGAGCATAGTAGAGTTGCCAAGCTTCTATGATGAACTCTTTGCACAACAAAGGGCACTGCATATTTTTTAGTGTCATTAGCATGGACTACATAAAGCATTAGATGATAGAATAAATCTTATACATATCAAGGATTAATGCAATTCACTAAGCAAACCTTTACTCCAGCATTTCTTATTGCCTCAAGATTTTCAAAGCTTCCCTAGAAAAGAAAATCAAGTTTGAGTTAGAGTTTGTTATCGTTTAGCTGCTATATCACCTAGTTCTCAAGTTACTGAATACTATCATCTAACAGCGCTCAATTTGGAAGGAGCTTTTAACGAATTAAAAGTTAGTCAGATTGTTTACCTTAAAAAACTTTTCATCTGTCAGAACACTTAGACATGCTGCTCCGCCCTTCTCATAAGATTGAGCAATCTCAACCTGTAAGCGACAACCCAAAATATGTGGCATTACACCATGAAGAGAAGAAATAAGGACTGACAGCAGTGTTAGATAAGGGTTTGCTCGGTGAAGTGATACAAAAGTACAAGGAGAGCAAAACACGACTATCAAATTGAGATTCGAGATACAACTCGCATGCATCGTAAGATGCTGATAATCATGGACCAAAATACTCGAAAAAATGCAATTACTCCTAAATAAGTTCATATTTACATTTAACTGGGGTAAATAGAAGCAGCCAAAAAAAATTCAAAACTATTGATTTGACTACATAATAAATCCAACAATAATAAATAGAAAACTATGAGGTTACATTAGATTATCAAAACAATAAATTGGTATGCAACACAAAATAATTTGACCTCTCTTTGCAGACATGACTCCAATCAAGAACTCGGGGTGTAGTAGTCAGTAGATTAAGCAAAGTCAAATAAAAGCAATAGTTAAAAAGACTAGCTTGACTCTAACCAATAAGATGAAAAGAGATGCAATCAGATACAAAAACAATTCCCACATGATATCAGTAATAACTCAGAATTATAACAAAAGTAGAAAAAGATAGCAGTTCAATCCTTAAAAAACATAGTGGAAAACAAAAAAAATTTACTGGATCGAAATCTTCTCTCAAGATGCCTCTACTTGGTGAAGCCTTCTTCACTTCAGCAATCAGTCCCGGCAATCCAGTTCGTTCATTTGCTGCCCTTAGAGCCCCAATAAAATCCCTAACAGGAGGTGCATTTTCAAGGGCCTTCTTAAGCGTAATAAGGGGTTTTCTTTCTTTAAGCTGAAAACCAAATAGTTCACATTATACATGCTATCAATCTCATGAAATGCAATAAATATATCAGTGTTGTTAAATAGCGCCTATAGCATAGCAGAATTTGAACAAATAGTTAATAGTTCCGCGATACGCGATGTAGTACAAAAAAAATATTGTCAAATAGATTAGAGGCAATTGTGGCACTATAACAATGTTCCATAGCGGAAATTGAACAAACCACTACTATACGCAATCTACAATTGATAACACTGGAATATAAACGTGAAGAAAAATTTAATAGAAGCATAAAGCAAGTTAATCATAATACTTGTGCGACTTCAATGTCCTTGTTCCACACAATCTCTTCCAAGATGTTGCGAGGCGTGTTGCCCTCATTCTGCAACCGGAATTGAAAAGGTCCTACATAATGAGCAGGGGGTCCAGTCGGTGGCCTTCTCCTTATTCTAATCCCTTGACTAGCAGCAACCTCATTATGAAACATTCCTACTTCCCACTCCTTAACTTTGAGAGCATCAACCACAGATTCACTAGATGTGGCTATTGTACTTGAACCTTCATTAGGATCCACCTATTCAAAACACCAAAGAACCCCAAAAATATGATAACAATTAAAAAGGTCTCCTCATAATTAAACCAAAAAAATTGCACCAACAGCACTTCATTTAACATATATATCAGTTAAAAATCAACTAAATTCATTAGATTGGCTATTGCAGATGAACCTTCACTAATCTCCACCTTAATTAAAATACCAAATAATCCCAAAACCATGATAAAAATAAAAAAGGGTTACTCATAATTGAACCCTAAAAAAAAAACATTAACACACTCTAATTGAACACATATATCAGTAAAGAAATCAACTAAATTCACTAGATGTGGCTATTGCAACTGAACCAAATTATGCCAGATGTGGCTATTGCAGTTGAACCATCATTAGTCTCCACCTTAATCAAAACACCAGATAATCCCAAAAACATGATAAAAACAAAAAAGGGTTCCCCCTAATCAAAAATATAAGCATCAACATTCAATACGCACTCCAATTGAACACATATATCAGTTAAAAATCAACTAAACCACCCCAAAAGAAGAAGAAAAATAGAGAGACCCAAATAAATGCAGAACGAGAAACAATAGAATAGTCCAAAAAGATACAAACTTTGCAAGAAAAAATTCACCTGTGCTCGAACAGAAAAACTAAAAAGTGAATTGTTTCTACAAATATTCACTTGGGTTGGAGAAATCCTGGTTGTGGGTTTGGAAGAGAATGAAGGGCAGACGTGAAAGGTACCCTTGAAAGAAATCAAGGACTCCATTGAAAAGGGTAAAACGAGATTGAAAAGTTGAAGATAAAAAAAAAACAGAGAAAATGAAATTTTTGAAATTGAAAGTGAAGGGGATGGATGTGTTACATTATACAGGTTAGGAACCAGAACTGTCGTTTAAGGAAATAAACTTTTTCCGCCCTATGAAAAAACTAGGTTAGTTGTGCTTACCACATTTGTTTTGGATTTCTGAAAATGTTTGTTCAAGAATTTTGTGGCTGAAACATTGAAATGGGAAGGATTTAGGAACCAAAAGAAGATGAAACAACCCCAAATCACTCATCTTTTGGTACACATACATACATGAATGATTGAAAAAATAACTAAATAAAAAATAATTAAATAATTTTAAATGATGTCACAAGATTTTTTTTTTTTTTTTTTCTATTTATATATGTGTTTACACTTTATTGATTTGTGGTTGTGTCTAAGTAAATATTTGTCCAAAAGAATTACAAATGCCATTTGGAATAGGATTAGGTAACTAGGTATCTAGTTTAGGTTTTTTTTTTACTCTCGAAGTTAATATTTTCATATAATTACAAGGTCACAAATTTAAAATAAGAAATTTAATTTAATAATATTTATATTTTT
>JBBPBR010000008.1:54111378-54124609 GCA_037974775.1 Cicer pinnatifidum
AAAGACATAATTAAATCTATGACATATTGTCAAAGTGTTGTTTAGTGAAACTATTACATATATTCAGTTAGTTATAATATTTTATTTTGAAAGATAATTAAGGATTCATGAAATAGCTCTCAAGTATAACTTTTTTTTTTCTTTAAATGATTATGCAAGGAATGAACTATGTCTTTTGAATGTCGATTCCTCTGAAAAGAGTTTTAAGTGCAAAATTTTATTTTTTGCGAGATACTAAATTAAAGAAAAATAAATAATATGTGAAGGAAAAAGTTAAAGGAAAAATTTCGAAAAAAAATAAGAAGTTTAATTAAGTGTATCTATAATAAATAATACAAATCGATATTTATTGGAAAAGTTAATGCTATTGGCCAAGATATTTTGGCCTACAAAATCTAGCTAAGAGTCATCTTCTTCGATTAATCTCACAGATAGTACATGTTTATGGGACACAAAAATATGAAACACGGGTCTTACACTTGAGTTGTCAAGGGTGAAGTGCTTTTGACACATTTTCACAAACCTCTTGAGGCTTCTTGAATTTGAGTAAGATCAGCCTAACTCATAATTCAACTGCTCTTAATTTAAATCCTAAACCTCATTCGTCTGTTGGCTGTTCTCATATAATATTTTAGATTTTTTATGTTGTCAATTGATTAATTTGAAAACTTTGTTTCAAGCGATGTCAAATTATGTCCTTATGCAAATAAAAAATCATCTATACATGACCTTAAATAAGCTTCTTGTGATCATTGATATTAAATTTTATGATTAATAATACTTTTGATTCTCAAATATGATTTTAGTTTCTGTAAATTTTTTTAATAAAATTTCATCATATAATTTTAAATTCATCAATTTTTAAGTCTTTCATAACACTTATGTATTAAAAAATGATGAAGTGTCAAATTAAATTCACATTTTTTTAATGATGTGACATATTTTTGCATTTGAGTCTTCAATATTTGGTTAAAAAATTAAATAAAAACTTTAATGAGTATTAAATAAATGAAAATATATTTATGTACAAATGAAGAAATATATATTGAAAAAATAAAGCTGCTTCTTTGCATGTGTTCATCATTTCTTCGTCAAACTATTCTTCTAACACCAATGACTTTTTTTACCCCAGTTCCTACCCTGTTTCTCCCCCACCTTTTTGTAGACCCATCCATATAACCTTATCTTTTTCCAATTACAAATATCATCCCAATCTTGCACTACCTTTAGCCCACTAATTTTATTCCCTATCTCTACCCTTCACCATTTTGTTTTCTTTCATCTCTCTCATCTTCCTTTTCTCTAACTTTTCTCGTCTACTTTCTATTTTTCTAAAACTTCATTATCTCATATCTCACATGTCTATTTTTCTGCATCTTATCTTAATATTATGCACATTCATAAACAGTTTTAGACTTTTATTAATATTAGTCAAACAATCTTATCAAAATGTAATGTCTCATATTTAAATATATTATTATTTTAGACAAAACTATTTGATTGAAGATTAAATAACGACGCACAATAACAAATAGTAAAATCAAATCCACTATTTCAATAGAGATAAAAATGGAGGCAACACTTAAATATACTTCCGTCTTTTACACTAAGTTCAGATCTATAATGGTTAGATATCTAATCTAATTCGATTGCCACATTAATTTCTTGTCTGATATCATTTGGTATTTGTTTCAATTGAACAATTACATTGACTTTTTATATGATTATACTAGGTATTCAATTTAATTTTTCTCTCATTGACTTCTAATGCGACTTCAATAAATATCTGATTCAATTTGTCTCTCGCATTGAGTTATAATTTGACTTGATTAAGTATCTGATTCAATCTGATTACCACATTGACTTCTAATATGATATGATTAAGTATTATGTTTATGTTCACTCTGGTTGCCACATTGACTTCTAATATGACTTAATTAGATATTTGGTTCAATCTAACTATTCTATTGACTTCTAATTTGATATGATTACATATCGGGATTAATTCAATCGCCACATTGACTTATATTGTGATTTCATCTAATTCAATTTTTTTGTCACATTGACTTATCATATGACTTCATTAAGTATTCGATTCAATCACACTATCATGTTGACTTTAAATGTTACTTCATTAAGTATCCCATTTAATATGTCTCTCACATTGGGTTATAATATTGACTTGATTAGGCATCTGATTCAATCTAATTGGCACATTAATTTCTAATCTAACATGATTAGATATCTGTTGGAAAATAATTATACTATTGTGTGAATTTAATAATTTGTTGAAGTCCCACATTGGAAAGAAATTTTTATTGTAAATTTAAGTGGAAAGAAACTTGTTAAGTCCCACATTGGAAAGAAATAATTTTGAAATCCCACATTGGAAAACTCTAGTATTTTGAGTAGTTTCAAATCTATACATACTAAAGTCCCACATTGCTTAGAAAACAAATGTGAGTTTCCTTCCATCACTATATAATGAGCTTCAAACTATTGTGAGAAGTACACCAAAGTTGGATGTTTTTCCCAACTTTCTCTTTTCTCCCTCTTATATTCTGCTCGCCAAATTTCGAGCCACTTCTCCCCTTTCTTTCTGTCCCTCTCGGTTTAGAGCGGTAGTTATATCGTAGTCCCTTTCGGTTTAGAGCGGTAATTATACCGTAGTCCCTTCGGTTTTTAGAGCGGTTATTATGCCGTAGTCCCTTCGGTTTTTAGAGCGGTTATTATACCGAATTCCCTTCGGTTTTTAGAGCGGTTATTATACCGTAGTCTCTTCGGTTTTTAGAGCGCTAATTATGCTGCAGTCCCTTCCGGTTTTTAGAGCGGTCGTTATGCCGTAGTCCTTTTGTTTTTTTGAGCGGTCGTTATGTCGTAGTTATGAGTGGTCGTAGTACCATATTGAGAATGACTGTAATCGTCATATTGAGAGTGACTTTAACCGTCATATTGAGAGTGACTTTAATTGTCATATTGAGGGTGTAATTCTAGAACAGTTTTCTACAGTGCAGTAGAACTCCGGTACAGTGATCTGGGCTGTTTTATCCTGGGGACTTCGTGGTTGATAGTCTGTCTTGCACAATTTGGGCAGTGCCGCGAAACGTCTTAAAGAGAGCGACCTAGTCCGCGACTCAACCCAGTAATATCTTCGGTGGCATAAATTGTGAATTTTAAATAGTTTTTGAAACTCAAAATCCAACAATTTTAAGACGTTTTCTATCTGCCATGTCAACCAAAGATATTACTGGATTTGGTTCTATTGCCTCTGATTTTAATAAACTGTTTCAGTTTAAAGGAAAGGATAAGAAAGCTGGAGAATTAACCCATCGGAAAATAATGATAAGAATTATATTCTTAATGGAGTTGCTGATGATTTGTATAACTACTACAGTTCCAGCAATACTGGTAGAGATATTTGAGATGCTCTGAATGAGTATGTAGTCAGCTACTACTCAGAGTATCAGATGACGAATCAGCGGAGACACACTACCGTACAATTCAGAAGATAACTCATGGGATCATCTATTAAGGTACGTCACTCGTGACATATTTAAATTTAGTGTTGAAATTTAATATGTCTCTTTATGTTTGATTGTTGAAATCAATAAAATGTATCTTTTTGCTTGCATGTTGTGTGATTATAATTTTTTACATGCTATACTATGTGATGCGAACACATTTGATTTCAAGATTAAGTAACTTAGATTTATTTCCACAGTTATAGTTAAATGATTTTGAAAAATGTGATTTTTGTAGTCAAGCTAAAATAATAAAGAGTTCACATAAATTTGTAGTTAGAGAATCTGAGTCTTTAGATTTATTACACTTTGATATATGTGAACATGATGGGAAAGCTAACAAGAAATGAAAAACAAAAATGAAATGTTTGACATGTTAAGAATCTTTGTAACTAAAATTGAAAATCAATTTAGTAGAAAGATTAAAAGGTTCCAAGTATCAATTTAGTTTGTTTAAATAAGTTTTATAAATTGTCTAGAATTATGTGGAACAACTGCACCATAATTGATTGATGTGAATGGTAAAGTTGAAAAGAAAGAAAATATAACTCTTATTGAACTAGTTGTTGCTAGTATTTTTAATTATATTGTTGCATCTTATTAGTGTGCAGAAAATATATTGCTTATTTGTTATGTTTTGAATAGAGTTCTTAAATTTTAAAACAAAACATCTCCTTATGAGATAGTGAAGAAAAGACAATCGAACTTGTCTTATTTTCAAACATGGGGTGGTTTGACTTATGTCAGAATCCCCGATCCCGAGCGAATTAAACTCGTCAGTAAAGCCTATGAATGAGAATTCATTAGGTATGCGGTAAAGAACAAAGCGTATAGGTTTTATGACCTAAATGCAAAAGTGATCTTAGAGTCAAATGATGTTGACTTCTATGAAAATAAATTCCCTGTAAAATGGAGAAATAGTGGGGGCAGCGAACCAAGTTACGTTCCTGTTACAAGAAGCACTGAAAGCAACAAACAAGGTGAAGCAGAAACTCGAAGAAGTAAGAGAGTTAAAGTTGCTAAAGATTATGGACCAGAATATATGGTCTATAATTTAGAAGAGGATCCTGCAAATCTTTAAGAAGCTCTGTCATCTTTGGATGCAAATCTATGACAAGAAGCTATAAACGATGAAATGGATACTCTAGAGTCTAAGACCTGACATTTAGTAGATTTGTCACCTGATTGCAAACTAATAGGTTGTAAATGAATTTTGAAAAAGAAACTAAAACTCGATGGATGTATTAATAAGTACAAGGCACGCCTTGTAGCCAAGGGTTTTAGACAAAGAGAAAATATAGATTTCTTTGACATTTTCTTACCAGTCACTAGACTAACATCCATTAGGGTGCTTATATCACTTGCGTCTATTTATAACCTGGTGATATACCAGATGGATGTTAAAACAATCTTTTTTAAATGGTGACCTAGAAGAAGAAATTTATATGGAACAACCTAAAGGTTTTGTAATTCATGGACAAGAAGACAAGGTCTATAAGTTAGATAAATCTCTATATGATCTTAAACAAGCTCCTAAGAAATGGCATGAAAAATTTGATAACTTGATTAAATTGAATGAGTTTAAAGTGAATGAAAGTGACAAATGTATTTACTACAAATTTGAAAATGACATTTGCACTATCATATGTCTCTATGTAGACGACATACTCATATTTGATTCAAACTTTCATGCTATAACATTTTGAAATCATTGTTGTGTAACAACTTTGATATGAAAGACCTTGGAGAAGCAAATGTAATCCTGGGAATCAAGATTACTATGTCAGAAAAGGGAATTTCTTTGGATCAATCTCACTATGATGAAAATATCCTAAAGAAATATAATTACTTTGACTGTAAACCTGCTTGCACACCATATGATATAAGTGTGAAACTTTTTAAGAACACTGGTGAAAGTGTTAGACAAACTGAATATACGAGCATCATTGGCAGCCTCAGATATGCCACTGATTGTACTAGACCCGACATTGTCTATGTTGTGGAATTGTTGCAGGTTTACTAGTATACCTAGTATAGAGCATTGACACGATATGGAAATAGTCATGAGATACCATAAAAGGACCATGAGTCTCGGATACAATGTTGCTGATTGGAACGTCTTATTAGATGACTCCAAAGCAATTGATGACTATATTTTAATATAGTGAGTGGTGTTGTATCTTGAAAATCGAAGAACATACGATGCTTGCTAGCAGAGATCCCTATATGGGAAAATCTATGACAGATGTGTTGATCCACTGCGATAGTACAGCGGCTATTGCGAAAATTGAGAATCGTTATTACAACGATAAGAGACGAAAAATTTGTCGTAAGCACAACATTGTTAGAAAGTTATTTACTAAATGAGTTGTTATAGTGGATCATATATGCACTGATGAGAATTTAGCAAATTCTTTGACGAAAGAATTAGCTACAGAGAAAGTCATAAATACATCCAAAAGGATGAGACTAATGCCTATAGAGTCATTCATGATGGTAACCCGACCTAAAAGACTGGAGATCCCAAGAATTAGGTTCAATGGGTAATAACAAGTCGTTGAGTGATATGAGATGAACATGCTATTATAAATTAGAGAAGCATGATTCCTGAAGCGATGATAGGATGAGGTAATATAAACTCTTAATGAGATCTATACTCTACGTGGAGGGAGTACCTAGCTACAAGAGTACTCTTGATAGACTCACCTATGTGAATGTGGAAGTGGTGCCGCTTCCTATGGAATTTCGAGGCAGAATTCCTAGAGCGTTCACTATACTGGGATACACGTGCAGGGCCATTAATGCACGGGCTTTTGAGAATACACCCTATGAAAAGGTTGTGTGTGGGTTTGATGTCAGAGATAGAGTTCAAGACTACGAGTCACTCTTGTTGAATCTGAATCTTACTTACTATGCAAAGGTTCAATTCAATAGACACCTTTGTTTATGCACAATCTTATAGAAGCATTTGCTATGCAAAGGTTCAAGTCAAGAGACACCTTTGTTTATGCACGATCTTGTAGAAGCATTTGATGCTATTTTAGAAACATTTTTTAAATTCAAGTGGGGGATTGTTGGAAAATAATTATACTATTGTGTGAATTTAATAATTTGTTGAAGTCCCACATTGGAAAGAAATTTTTATTGTAAATTTAAGTGGAAAGAAACTTGTTAAGTCCCACATTGGAAAGAAATAATTTTGAAATCCCACATTGGAAAACTCTAGTATTTTGAGTAGTTTCAAATCTATACATACTAAAGTCCCACATTGCTTAGAAAACAAATGTGAGTTTCCTTCCATCACTATATAATGAGCTTCAAAATATTGTGAGAAGTACACCAAAGTTGGATGTTTTTCCCAACTTTCTCTTTTCTCCCTCTTATATTCTGCTCGCCAAATTTCGAGCCACTTCTCCCCTTTCTTTCTGTCCCTCTCGGTTTAGAGCGGTAGTTATATCGTAGTCCCTTTCGGTTTAGAGCGGTAATTATACCGTAGTCCCTTCGGTTTTTAGAGCGGTTATTATGTCGTAGTCCCTTCGGTTTTTAGAGCGGTTATTATACCGAATTCCCTTCGGTTTTTAGAGCGGTTATTATACCGTAGTCTCTTCGGTTTTTAGAGCACTAATTATGCTGCAGTCCCTTCCGGTTTTTAGAGCGGTCGTTATGCCGTAGTCCTTTTGTTTTTTTGAGCGGTCGTTATGTCGTAGTTATGAGTGGTCGTAGTACCATATTGAGAATGACTTTAATCGTCATATTGAGAGTGACTTTAACCGTCATATTGAGAGTGACTTTAATTGTCATATTGAGGGTGTAATTCTAGAACGGTTTTCTACAGTGCAGTAGAACTCCGGTACAGTGATCTGGGCTGTTTTATCCTGGGGACTTCGTGGTTGATAGTCTGTCTTGCACAATTTGGGCAGTGCCGCGAAACGTCTTAAATAGAGCGACCTAGTCCGCGACTCAACCCAGTAATATCTTCGGTGGCATAAATTGTGAATTTTAAATAGTTTTTGAAACTCAAAATCCAACAATATCCGATTTAATCTAATTGCCACATTGACTTCTAATGTGAATTCATTAGGTATCCAATTCAATTTGTCTCTCACATTTATTAAAATATGACTTCATTAGGTATTTAATTCAATCCTATTACCATGTTAGATTTATAAATTGACTTTATTAAGCATTTAGTTCATTTGTCTCTCACCTTGAATTTTGATGTGACTTTATTAGGCATCTCGTTCAATCTATATCTCACATTGACTTCTAATATGATCCGATTAGGTATTCAATTCAATATGGTTTCCACGTTGACTTCCAATGTAACATCATAAAGTAACTGATTCAATCTCTCTCTCTCTCTCTATCTCACACACACACACATTGAATTCTAATTGGAGTTCATTAAATATCCAATTCAACCAGACTGTCACATTGACTTATAATATTATTTTATTAGATGTCTAATTTAATATGACTACCACATGTTATAATATGACTTTTTTAGGTATCTTGTTTAAAAATATTATGATAAATCATAAGTCATAAAGACAAAAAAATCATTTAACCCTATAACTTACTCCATCTGAAATGAAATATAAGCAAAATTAACCCATATTTTTGTTTGGAACAAAATAAGCTTAATTGAAATTTTGGTCCTCATTTTTATTTGTCTCACAAAATTTTCTCCCATTTTATTTTCCTCCAGCTTTGGACCCTTAGTCAAACTTTTTCTTCCAAATTTGATGAAGTTTTATTTTTTTAATTAAATGTCATATAAACTGATGATCTTGAGATGTCCATGTAGATTACTAATATTATTTTAGGCATAATTGTAGTTTTTATTCCTCTATTTTAGCTGAATTACAAAAATAATCCCCCCGTTTTATTTCTCCTCAGTTTTAGTCCTTCAAACAGAATTTTGGTCTAAATCTTGATCAAATATCATTTTATTTGCGCTTATTTAAACCATAATATGCCTCAAGATCTCGTGGTACAACAATTGTACATAAAATTTATGATCATAAATAGTATGATGTGACTTAAAACAAATAATTTTTCATCAAGTTTTTGACCAAAATTCTATTTTGAGACCAAAACTGAGAAAAATTAAAATGGGGGACTATTTTCGTGATTCAGCTAAAATAGGGGGACCAAAACTACAATTAAGTCATAATTTATTTAATATTTAAAATAACCTAAAACATAAATCTCTAATTCCAAAGAACAAAATAACCCTAAGTACCTTCTGCTTTCTTCTTCATTCTTCTTCTCCCTTGATTGATATTGATCAAAACTTCTTTTTGTTGTTATTCTTTCTTCTTCTTTGTCGTTTTTCCTTGTTTTTTCATTGATTATACCTTTTAATTTTTTTTTGGTGGATTGTGCTTTATCTTATCTCACTCTTCGTCAATTGCATTCTTTGTTGATTTAACAACATATCTCATACTTCGTCGATTTTGTGTTTTTCAATGTTTACTGGAAAGAAGATGTCTTCTCGATCTTATTTAGTTCCAAACAACACATCTCATTTAAGAATTAGAAGAAGATACTGTTTCTGTGGACTGGAATCTCCGTTGAGCCCTTTCTAGACCACGTAAAATCTAGGTCATAGGTTTTATGGTTGTGGTTTTTATCAAATAACTAAATTCTTGTTAAATTTTCTTTTTCTTTTTGTTTGATTCTTTTGATTGAATCAAAGATTCTGGAAAAAAAAATTATTTGTTGTTTAAGTTAAAACGAGAAAAAACTTGCTCGTTATTTGATTGGTTTGATGAGCAAATGACAAAACGAGCAAATGATGTAATTTTGTCTGATGAAACAAATTGATTACATCAAGAAGAAGGATAATCTGACAAATAAAATTGAAGATGAATTGAAGTTGATGCTCAAGTTAATTAGGTGTTTTATGGCCTTTTCATGGTTGTTGATCATTGTACTTTTGCTTATTGTGTCGTTGAAGTAATTGAATGTGTTGAATTACGGGTATTGCATAATGATTTCTCGTTTAAATTGTAGGTTGTCTAATGGTGTTGTTTAGATATTTAGTGTGTAATGGTGTTTAAGAATAAAATCTATTGTAATGTTATTGTGTAATCAAATTAAAACGTGTCATTGTGATGTTATCATTGTAATCCAATATGAATTAATGATGTTATTGTATAATTAATTGACATATAAATATGAGTGCATTAACACAATTTTTCATTGCATATTAACACATAATTTGAAAACATATTAAAGATGCCAAATACAAGTTGTCTTCATCATTAGAATTTTTTTTTCCAAATATAAATATGGTTCATCAATTACAAAATAGGTCTTACATGCTACTACATCGCAAAAAAAGGTCACATACGAATGGTGTTCTAAAAAGTTGTCAAATACAACTATGGTTCAACAATTACAAAATACGACATAGATGCTACCGTATCACAAAAATATGCCACATACAGGTAGTGTTCTATAAAGTTAGGAATACAACAATGGTTCAACAATTAAAAAATAGGACATACATACAAGTTGTGTTCCAAATGCAAGTACTAGACAACCATTACAAAACTCATTTGTAATTATTGAGTTTGTGGAGCTTGTGAATCCTGAGTCAAAATAGTTTGTGCTTTAGCTCTATCTTTGCCATTCCATATAGTCTTTGCCTTTTTAGTTCTTTTGACCTTATTTCCACGTTTTGGCTCATCATTAGACTTGTTTTTTTTTTCCTGGTCTACCTGGCGCTATTTTCATAACTTGGCATCGAATAAGATCGAGAAGACATCCTCTTTCCAGCAAACACGAAGAACACAAAATAGACAGAGTATGAGATGTGTTGTTGTTGAATCAACCAAGAATGAAATTGATGAAGAGCAAGATGAGATTAAGTAGAGTCCATGAAGAAGAAAAGAGAAGAAGCATAATCAACTAAAAAGAAGGAAAATAAATTAGGAGAAGAATGAATAAGGTGAGTTGAGCTCTTTTTTTTTCTTTGGAATTTGGTTATCAGTTTTTGTTATTTTAAATATTAAATAAATTATGATTTTATGATTTTTTTTAAAAACTTAATAATTTTTTTTAGTAATTTGGAATAATGAAATAATATTAATAATCTACATAGACATGTCTACATTATTAGATTACATGATATCTCATTAAAAAAATAACACTTCATCAAAATTAGGAAATAAAGTTTAACTAGAAGACTAAAACTCATATATAACAAAATTAGGAGACTAACTTTAGACTAATTTTATAATTCAATTTAAATAGGAGACCAAAACATCAATTAACCAACCAAATGAAACATAAGTAAAAATCAACATCTCCTATAATTATTGATTCTATCTCTAAAATATCGTTCATTTTGTTTAACTTTTTCTATTTCCAATCTAATTTATTTCTCGTGAAAGGTGATTTAGGTGATAGACTTAAATTATTACTTGTTAAATATGTTTCTTCTCCATACAAAATTATGATCTTTCAACTATAGTCCATACAAAGATTATTCACTTTTTAATTCTATTTTAATTTTATATCAATTTTTAAAGGACTAAAAATATTATTTTTTAAAATTTTCAAAATAGAGTCTAAGTGAATAAAAAATTAGAGATTAAAATGATGAATTTTTTTATAAGGATTAACTTTTTTTAAAAATTTTATAAAAATTAAAAATTTATTTAATCCTATTATTATTATTATTATATGTTAAGCATATGTTAAATCTCTTTATACCGCTGTTAATCATTACATGCTAGTTGGTCAGGGTTGGCTATGAGATTGTACATCCAATTCAACAGTATAGAATTTTTAATTGGTAAGCAGTCCAATTTATTTTATAAATTATTTTAAACTTTTAAAAATTAAATTATATTCTTAATTTTTTATATTCTACTTGTATTGAAAATTTATTTGTATTTTAAATAAAATATAAAACTTTTTGTATTTTATTTTATAATAATAAAATATTTTAAATTGATTTTTAATTGTTAAAATATATTTTTATTAAAGATATAATTTTTAAAATTATAATAAAACTCTCAAGATATTTAAAACGACCTGTAATAGTATTTACTACATTCTTGGAAAAAAACCTATAAAATAGAAGAAAGAAAACCTTCCCGTGAAGAAAGTGTTACATCTATAATTACATTAAATAATCAATAAAAATCTAAATATAATAACGTAGATATAAAAATATCTAATTATGAGTTCTTTTGTGTAAAATTATAATGCGATACAAGTGTCCCATTTTATCGATTTTTGTGTAAAACAATAAATATGATGAGTGAATAATAAATAAGGAGTTAGATAGGGTGAAGATGAACAAGTGCTAATTAAAGCTGGAACTTCAAGTGGTATATAATTTTACACATGCGATTAATGTTAAAGTCAAGGATGAATTAATTTTAAAAATACCTTGTAATTTTGTAAGTCTGATCAATAGCCAGACTAATACTCTCGAATAAAATATCTAAAAAATATGAAAGACTAAAGAAAACTAACTTATGGAAGGTTTATGGTTATTTGTTTGGCTGCTCAAGTGAATTTTGAGGGAGAGCTTGTGGATTTTTTTTTGGTTGCGGAGTAGGTTTTGTACTGGATTTGGGGCATATTTAAATTTGAATTTTTTTTCTTAAAACTTAACCCACTTTTATCAAAGCCCAAATCTTCTTAGTTGATATTTAACTGTTATTATAATATGAGGACATATTAATTAATTATTGAGATATGAAAATTTCAATAATATATAGCATCCACAAAAACAAATAAAAACGTGGTACTTCATTTCCATTTAAGTGTGATAAGCGGTACAATCTAGGGATCTAAGGATATTATTAAAAAAACATGTTAATTTAAAGGAAACTCTTCATCCTATGATAGATTAGGCATGGACTATTATAGATGTCCATGCTTTATTTTACATACTGCTTGGGATGTGTTACAAATACACACATGCATATCATGGAGGTCCACCGTGTCCTCCACCTCCGTGTCCGCCTCCTCCGCCAGGTCTGCCTCCGTGTCCCCCACCTCCGCCAGGTCTGCCTCCGTGTCCGCCAGGTCCATCGTCATGTGGTCCGCCGTCATGTGGTCCGCCGTCACGTGGTCCGCCGCCTCCCGAACCATCTACACCAACTGCATATACACAAACACGGTTAAATATTGTTATGATTAATATAATTTAATGAAGATATATTATCAATATATAAAATAATTTTACATTGATTAAATATTGATTTGATTAATAAAATTTAATGAAGATGTATTATTAATATATAAAATAATTTTACACTAGGTAAGTGCATTTTATAATAGCAATTTAAAAATAACAATGTATCAATCTAAAATTGATGTAAAACTTAGTTATCAATCTTTTCTCTCTCTCAAAATTTTAGTATCTACTATAAGTAGATAAAATACACCACTCTCTATAAGAATATAGAAATAGACCACTCAATAAATATTCACCAAAATACATATTTTTAAAATGTATAGTTAGATATTAAAGATGTATATTATACATATAATTTATATACACTTTATTACAAATGCAATTTTGTAAAATGTCTTCCATCTTCGTCTCAAATTAATATTTTTCAAAGTTGAATGATTAGATTGAAATCTATATCATATAAATTATAGGGTAAAAGTAACTTGAATTCCTAAACTTTTTAAGAGATTCAATTTACTCATTGAAAAAAATAAAAATAATTTTT
>JBBPBR010000008.1:54127497-54156643 GCA_037974775.1 Cicer pinnatifidum
AAACTAAAACTTTAACTAAAATTAAATTAATTGATCAAGGGTACTACTATTTAGCCTATTTTTATGTAGGATTGTATTGTTTAGTCCAATTAGTTAAAAATGCTTATTCATACTTTCAACTTGTGTGGATTATTAGATATAGTTAGAGATTTATTAGATATAATTAGAATTTATTAAATATAGTTACAAGTTTGTTAGTATTAATTAAAAAGTAGATAATATTTATTAATTTAGTTATGATCATTATATAAAGTGCATCATTTATAATCAACTTTTTCTTATTTATTTAATTTTAAAATTCATCTTTTTCTTTGTTTAATTTTCTACTTATTAAATTATAATATTAACTATTAATTTTCTTACTTTTATTTTTTATAAAATAAATAAATCAAAATGACTATACCAATATAGTGTTCATGGGCCGTGAGATTTGCTTTGAACTTTATGAAATTCCATTTTTTTTTGTATTTATTTAAATCACGTCATGCCTCAAG
Source organism: Cicer pinnatifidum (assembly GCA_037974775.1). Lineage (NCBI taxonomy): Eukaryota > Viridiplantae > Streptophyta > Magnoliopsida > Fabales > Fabaceae > Cicer > Cicer pinnatifidum. Next base: position 54,127,992 of record JBBPBR010000008.1, read on the forward strand.
ATCTCATTTACAACAATTGTATCTGAAATCTATAATCATAAATGATGTAGTACGGTTTTAACAAATGAAATTTTGTTAAGTTTTGGACCAAAATTCTTTTTGGGAGACCAAAACTGGGAAAAAGTAAAATGGAAGGACTACTTCGCGATTAAGCTAAAATAGGGGGACCAAAACTGCAATTAAGACTATAAAAAAAATATGCTACGAAAATTACATTGTTGTGTATTCAAAAGTTGCTCTTTTTGTTTTATTTAAGGATTTAAAAGATAATATACGTTGTTGGATACTTAGTTCAATTAATTAAATAAAAGCTTAATTGCAGTTTTGGTCCCCCTATTTAAGTTGAATCGCGAAAGTAGTTCCTCCCTTTTATTTATCTCCAGTTTTGGTCCCTCAAACATAATTTTAGTCTAAAACTTCTTGAATTTTTTTTTTTTTTTTGCATTTATTTAAGTCACACTATGCCTTAAGATGTCATTTGCAACAATTATACCTGAAATCTATGATCATAAATGGTGTAGTACGACTTTAAAAAATAAAATTTTATCAAGTTTTAGACCAAAATTCTGTTTGGGGAAAAAAACTGGAGAGAAACAAAATGTGGGAACTACTTTCGTGATTCACCTAAAATAGGGGGACCAAAACTGCAATTAAGCCTTAAATAAATTAACTACAAAGAAAATCCTCCACAAAATAAAAATAAAAATAAAAATCTGACAAATAAAATTACAACAAAAAATTTCACATAAAACTACAATAATGGGACAACAATGTAATTAAAAAAAATGCCCTAATGAATTTATTAATGTGACAGCAATATAATTATACAAAAGAATTTTTTTTAGTTTTAATAAAATTATATAAATGATAAATATAAAAATGGACAGAATAAAAATTTGTTGGTCTTTTATTTTTTTCTTTCTTATTTCTTTCAATTTCAAACACTATTAAAAAATATATGACTTAAATTTATCAGTAATTAATAAATATAGAAAATCATACGGAATAAATATTATCAATGATAAATATATAAAATTATAGAACAAATATTTATCAGTAATATATAAAAAATACATGATAAATATTTATTACTAATAAATGTTAAAAAATATGAGAAAAATCTTTGCCATTAATAAATATAAGCAAAATATTGTATAAATATTTTTCCATAATACACAAAAAATATGGTTCAATAATAAATATAAAAATCACATAATAAATATTTTCCATAATATATAAAAAATTTGTGACAAAATATTATCGTTTATAAATATTAAAAAACTAGTAACAACTCTTTGATATTATTAATAAATATAAAAAATACTAAATAAATTTTTATCATTAATAAATAAAATATTTTATTTTATTTGAAATTTACACAAAACAATTCAAAACTATCAATTACGTGTCACTCTTGCATTGACGTGTCTATTCAAATGAAAATTTGATACAATATTGAGTTGATGCAGTCTGTTAATCCCAAAAAAAAAGTTGATGCAGTTTTCAACCAAATTCAAACCAACCTAACAAAAATGAATTATTTTGGATCGGATAATCAGATTTGGCATTAAAATAAGAATTACAAAACTTTAAAGATAGACCAAATATTAGAACCGGGGTCCATGTTTGCTAGATTGTTCAAATTGAGTCTAAGGTGGCAAACTTGAGGGAAAAAAAAAGGGTAGATGGGATATAGGTGGGGAAGAGATTTGTTCCAAATGAAGGAACAATATTGGCTCCACTACACTTATAGCTATATGGATTAAGAGTATAGAGTTGTGTGAATTCAGAAATTCACTTTTATATGAAATTTAGGAGAAAAAAGGGTAGACGGGATTTTAGTAAAAAACAATCTCTTATATGTCGATATCACTAAGTAAATTTATGAAGTATATATCCTCCTTTCACACAACTTTATGAAACCTTATTATATTATTCTGTATCGATTCCCCTTGCCTCAATTTTCTTTTTTAAATTATTAAAGGATCAAAGTTATCCATACCAATTATTTACTTGAATGTCATTTTAATAAAAGTTCTCTTATAAAAATTTATATAAAAAGATGAAACATTTTTAGAATAATTCTTAAAAAAATACCGTAGAAAACAGGCCCAATTTGGATTGCTTTTTTGAAATAATTCTATCTTTAATTCGATTTCATAAAAGAGATACAAGATTGTAGGCTGATAAAAAGTTGTAAGGTTCGAAATTCACCTTCACCTAGAGATGTCAACATAGATTGACCCGAAAAGCATGGAAAAACATAGAACTTTGGCCTCTATATTTTAAACCTCAATTTAAATAGGACTTTTAAGTCATATATATCCTTGTACTTGTGGTGGGCTAATCCAATCGGACTTAAGACTATCCGCATACTTAAATAATATACAAAAAATAATAATAAACATTATTTTGAAAAAACAAATATATAAAATTTTTAAACACATAAATAAATGAAGTACGTAAAATATTAAAAAGTTTTATATGATAATCCATTTTAATAAATATATCTTTAATAAAATATTAATAATATTAACAACACTTAACACTAACTTTATTGATTTTAAAAAAATTGGTTTAATCTCATCTAAATAAATATGGTATGGTTTGATTCATTCATCTTATATTTATCAATGTAAAATTAGATATTTATACTATAATGACTACCCATGTCCTTCAAAGCACTCTTAGGTCAAAGATCTCAAAATATAAGCTAAGTTTCAATTTTATAAATATATATATATTTTAAGTATAAGTATTATTAATTCCATTAAATGCATCGGAATATGAAAAAACTAAAACATAGCTTATATATCAATACATAAAGGTTTAGTTTAAGGATAGATGGTTCATCGAATGACACTAGTACATTCTTTATTTAGATATTGTATAATTGTATTGTCCCCTAGAAGGGACCACCAAATCATATTCGACGGCGGTCTCTAGCATGATGACCTCTGTGTCCATTGCCGTCGTTGTCTGCACCTATTTGTATTTGCCCATCTTTCCATAACCAGTGTACTTTCCATTTCTGTTTCGATAACCAACTTAAATTAGTTTCTGATAAATCATCTTTTGATGGCTCGGTTGCCACAACACTGATAATAAGGAGAGCACAAAGTAAGCAAACAAAACTAATAAACTTCATTTTCATCCTTGCTACAATATCTAAGAGATGGTTGTAAACTATGTATGCTATTGACAAGTATTTATAGTGATCATGATCATGCATGGGAAAAATAGAATAATTTTAAAAGACAAAAACACATTCATTAAAAAATATATTGTATAATAGGAAAAGACAGTATGTATTCCATGGCTGAATGCGAGGGTAATGGGTCATCATTATCAATGGAACTTTTGAAAGGTTAAATCAATTGGGACGTTTGTATCTTGATGTATATGATGAGAGATTAAATCACACCCATATAATATTACACCACTAACAACGCTGCTTTTACAGCGCTTGCTAAGCACAAGCGCTGTTGTAAATCTATTTTAAAAATAACGGAGCTTTTTACAGCGCTTTTTAACAAGCGCCGTAAAACAAGTGCTGTTGTAGGGTCATATAACGTTTGCGCATAATGTTATAAGGCTTTTACAGCGCTTTTCACAAAAGCGCTGTAAAATGAAGCACTTTCACGGATTATTTTACCGCGCTTTTTTCACAAGCGCTGTAAAATACATGCGCTTTCAAATATTTGAACTACCTATTACAGCGCTGTAAAATACATGCGCTTTCATTCAATTTAACTACCTATTACATCGCTTTTTATACAAACGCTGTAAAATACTTCTTTCAAATAAATATCATTTACGTTTAAAACAAATTTACGAACCCTCATCACCTCTACTCTGGGAACCCTCATATCCTCTACGTACTGTGCGGCCATTTACGTTGACTCAGGTATTTTTTAATTTGTTTTTGTCAAAAAATCTTTAGTTGAGGTGGCTAGCAAATGGTCCGAGCTTACATGTCTTTTCTTACACTGGTTATGTTATTAACGGCTACACATTTTATACCAAAGAACAAGATGATCAGACCACTATGCAAAATAGTTGAGTCACTCTCGTAGTTGAAGCGATGCATGTCTCAAGTGCAAAAGACAAAAACTCAATATATGCAAATCTATCATATTTTGGGGTTATCGAGCGCATATGGGATTAGACTACACAATGTTTCGTGCTCCCATATTTGGTTGCAAGTGGGTCGATAATTATAATGGTGTTCAGATTGATGTGTCAAGATTCTTGCTTGTCGATTTTAATAGGATGGGATACAAAGATGAGCCTTTTATTTTAGCGTCGCAAGTTCAACAAGTGTTTTATGTCACTGATCCTTCTGATGATAAATGGTCTGTTGTCCTATCGACCAATAAAATAAGTGATGATAACAATAATGATGAAGATGTTGGTAATGATCTTTTATTTGCAACATCACAACAACCACATGGAATTGATTCAACTGATGATGGTTTATATCTTAGAGATGATCATGAGGAGGGAATTTGAATTAATCCATCGTTTCGTATTGTAAATGGACAAACAAATATGAATCCCAACTGGAAAAGAAGAAGGGCATCTTAATGTACATGTTTAATTGTTTTATATAAGCCATGCATGTAATCTAAATTATTGTGATAAATATGCATGTAATTTGAATTAAGTGTTTTATACTAAGTTCTGATTAATTTATTTTCTGCTTATATTTAGCTTGATTTGAGTGTTTTATACTAAGAGTGTTTTATACAATGAGTGTTTTATATTTAGCTTGATTTACATGAACTGAACTGAATATAAATTAGTAATTTACATGAACTGAACTGATCTGAACAGAGAGATTCTCTTTTGCTTAGTGCATAGATTATTCATAAGTTCTCATTTCTAATAATTTATCATCTCCTAAAGTATTGTGATAACATGTTTTTAATCCAATAAACAATGATAACAATGTTTTTAATGTCATCCAATATTGAACCCACATAAGCCAAACACAAATATAACATACTGAGGCCTTTTACAACGTTTATTTTAAAAAGCGCTGTAAAAGACCCTTTTTAAAAATAAAATAAAGAGACATTTTACAGCGCTTAATTTAAAAAGCGCTGTAAAAGACTCTTTTAAAAATAAAATAAAGAGACATTTTACAGCGCTTATCTGAAGAAGCACTGTAAACAAGCGCTGTAAAAATAACATTCATATAAATTTATAAAACAATGAGACATTTTACAGCGCTTTTTTAAATAAGCGCTGTAAAAGGCTTTAAAAATAATATTCATCAGACACCTAACATGACTTTCTCTAACAGGATTTTCTTCAAACACCTATTATGCATCATGGGAATCCCCAAAAACACATTGTTAACAAAAACATCAGACTCAAACCCATTTTTCGCAACATGGCAATGAACCTGAAGACCAAGTTTCGAACCACTTATCGACGAATTAGCACACGATTTAAGAAGGAAATGGAATGTAAAGAGATAAAAAGGGTGTTGAGGTGGAGATTGAATTGTGAAAGAGTAAGCTTTGATGTTTGTGAAGAAGATGCATAAAAGGAGAAGAGTTTGGTGAAGAGGAAGAGATTTTGATGGTGACCAGTTACTACTATGTGGGTTTTGCATATTGAGCTTGTTTAAAAAATAACATAACAAAACACAAAAATAACATAACAAAACAATAAGGCCTTTTACATCGCTCATTTAAAAAAGCGCTGTAAAAGGCTTTAAAAAAAAACATTCATATAACATAATAAAACAAGGAGGTCTATTACAACGCTTATTCAAATAAGCGCTGTAAAAGACTTTTTTAAAAATAAAATAAAGAGACCTTTTACAACGCTTATTTGAACAAGCGCTGTAAAAGGCTTTAAAAAAAACAATATATAACATAATAAAACAATGAAGTCTTTTACAGCGCTTATTTGAAAAAGCGCTGTAAAAGAGCATTTAAAAAAAAAAATTAAAAAATGACGTATTTTAGAGCGCTTTTCAAACAAGCGCTGTAAAAGGGTTATGCCTTTTAGAGCGCTTTTTTAAAAAGCGTTGTAAAAGGATTATAAAAAAGCGCTGTAAAAGGGATTTATATATAACAGTAACCGCTTTAGTTTCCTCTTCATTACGTAAACTTCACTATCATCTCAACATTCATCGTTCTTCTCTTTTTTTACAAACCCTATAATCCCGTCCATTACGAATCTTATTTCCACGATCATCTCCTTCATTTCGAACCTTATTTCCATCCAAGATCATCTCTCCCATTGCACACAATATATTTTCATTGAAATACGTAACCCTCATTACGTATTTCTTCAAACCGTATTTCTGTGAACCATATTTCTGTGAACTTTCTGCGTTCCCTCTTTTCTTCACATTTCATCTTTCTTCGAACCATTATTCAGGTATTGATGTTACTAATTTTTTGTAATCATTAAAATGCATGTTGAGCTTGTTTAAGATATACTGATACATGTTGAGCTTGTTTATAATAATGCATGATGCATGTTGAACTTGTTGATGTTATAATAAACTGCAAATTGAACTTGTTGTAGTTAAATGGATACAAATAAAGATTTAGAATGTCAAAATGAAGAAGTTGGCACCACTAAGACTTATGAAAATGAAGTCAAACGTGGTGCAACTATAATGCAAAAAGTGATTAAATCAAGGAGCAATGGCACCAAGTTTGAGGTTATACTATACTATACTTTGTTTGCTGTGTATTTTTTTATCTTTTTTTAATAGCATGTACTTACTATATAGTTTATTAGATTGGCTGGAATGAGAGTGATCAGCTAATTGACCCCAACAGCTCTATGTTTGTAAGTTACGTTGGAGTTGTTGTTCGTCAAAATATCCCAATTACGATTGACGATTGGAGAGATAAGGCGTTGAAGGATGCCAATGATATAATATGAAATGACATTCAAGTAAATTTTTTGATCCACTCTTTTGTCATTTATAATTTTTTTCATTGAAATACTTTACTTATGATTTTATTTCATTGTAGACGACTTTTGTTCTTGATGAGGGACGAAATAGTTATGTTTTGAGAGTTGCTGGGAAGATCCATTAGGGATTTAGATCTCATCTCTCAAATTTCTATCTAAAAGATAATGAAGGAAACACAAATGCTGAAGCTCCAAAAATATATAAACATTATATATCAAACGATGAATGGAGTGCATTTGTTTTCAAACGTTCTGACCTCGCGTTTGTCGTAAGTGATTAATTTATTAGCATTTGTGTTTTATTATTCATATTCGTAGCGTATTTTAAATTTTTACCCAATTGCTATTTTTTTTATATAGAATATTAGTAAGGCAAATCGCGAACGGGCAAGCAATCAAACACACCCATACAAAAAATCACATATGGGATATGCACGCCTTGATCAACAACTTGTAAGTAATTAAACATCACTTTTATATAATGAAGTAATTTGTATTATAAACTATAGTGTGTAACTAATTTGTATTATTTTGTGTATGATCTTAACGAATAGCGAAAAGACACCCAAGCCGATCAACCCTTGGGTCGTCATATATTATGGAAGGAAGCGCGTGCTAATAAAGACGGAGTGGTTGAAGCGCGTGCTAATAAAGACGGAGTGGTTGATAATGAAAATGTCAAAAAAGTAGTAGAACTTTGTGTAAGTATATTATCACTTTAATATTTTTTAATATTGTATTTATCACTTGAATACTTTTTAATATTGTATTTTAAAAATGCTATTGAACTTATCTTTTTAATGTTACATGTATTTTAGGAGATTATCGAACAAAGTTCTTAAAATCAGGAGGGCAACAAGGATACTTGCAGGGACATTCTTGGTAAAGTGTTTAATTTCCTGGAGTATTCCTGTCGGGTTAGGGGGAAAGGATTTGGCGTAACTCCCAAAAGCTTTTTTCCTCAAGAGAAGTGCCAAAAACCTTCCATCGAGGAAGTATTAGAGAAGCTCATAATACTTACAGAGTAAGTGGCACAATTGGTGAATACGAACAAAGACAAGCAACTCCCGGTTCAGCTCCAACATGAAATACAAATGGAGAGTGAAACCGCGAGTTCCAACGTCGGTCTCAAAAGTATTCCCGAGGTAATTAATTACTTACTTGCTCATGTAATTACTTATGTATTAAACAAACTTATATATTAACCGTACTTATATTTTAACTATTGATTTAGGGTCTCACTCCATGTGTCCTATACTTGTCCTCGCCTACTCATCGGAAGGTGGGAAAAGGAAAATTGTACAATACTTCGGGAGAAGTATTGCACAATACTCCGATCCCTGCGGGCCATGTCAAAGTATCGCCTGTTGTTGCTTTCGAACCAACTGCACCATTGCCGATACCGGACAATGATGGAGATATGCAGTTATTGGGCGACGCTATCGGTAGTTACGTGGCATGGCCCACAAACCTTGTTGCCCTCGATAAGGTATATTTAATTAATTGAAATGTATGTTTAATTGATATGTATATTTAAGTGCTGATTTTTTTCCGCTCCTAACTTTAATTTCACATTTATATTTAGATGCTGAAAATTAAGCCTAAAGGAAATGATAAAAAGATTCTCAGAAACGAATCAGTTACATCTCCCGAAAAGGTTTGTCACATTTATTGCATAAGGTTTGTCAATTTTATTAGATTCAATAAAGTAACATTTAACCTTATTTTTGTAGATCCAATTAAATAAACCACCCGTACAGCCAAAAAAAGGCAGCAAACCTCAAAAATTGGAAGTTAATAGAGCTGCCAAATCACAAAGGCCGGAGGGTAATAAAGCTGCCAAACTTGCAGCAAGAAAAAAACTGGGTCGGGGAAAATCGGTCGCTGCTGCTCCTAAAATAAGTCAGCCATGCCTTGGTAAATACGGGGCGTGTCTTGACATCCAAGTAAAAAGGAATACGGGCAGCAGCGACGATTCGCGCATCCTACCCATGAATAAAGATGTATTCAGAGATTAGTATGATGAATTTCTCGAATAGGAGCACATATACGAACTTCTCGAACATAAGGAGCTCAGTGCTACTGTCATGAGCTTGTACATAAGGTAAAAAAATCTTTTAATTGCATTTATTGGTAATTAATTAAATGTATTGATAATTAATCTAGTTAAAAATTTTCATTGAAGGTTTTTGTATGAGAAGGTCGTGTTCACGAGAAAATTGTCAAATAAATACTCATTCTTGTCTCCGCATAAGATGTTGATGTGGAAACTCGATCCAGACAATGTAAAGAAATACATTGTAGATATGTTATTTGGAAATATAGAAAAGAATAAATTGTTCTTTGCACCATATAATTCAGGGTACGTAATTTTATCTTTTTTAATTGATGAGAATTTAATTTATTAGTTGTGTATAAATAAAATTGCTTAACCAATTTTTTGTTGTTGTAGGGCACATTGGGTGCTATTTGCAATCTATGCGGTCTCTGAAGTTATATACAATTTGGATCTCGTGCATGGCAATTACAACAATCACTCCGAAATAAAGACTATGTTCGACACGTAAGTAATATTCATTTATTTCTTACATATATATATATATATATATATATATATATAAATAATGTGTTTGTTCATGCTATAATAATCACATTTATTCATTCGATAGTGCCTTAAAAGTTTTTCGAGCTCAAAGAGGTGCTACAGTGTCGAAGCAAAAGTCTAATAACATTACATGGATCCCAATAAAGTGCCCTCGTCAAACAAACAACATCGATTGTGGGTACTACGTATTGAGATTCATGAAGGAGATTGTTGACAAGAATAAAACTATTATCCCAAAAACGGTACGATATTTTCATTATATGATTTTCATATATAAATTATCTATATATTTGATACTAACTTAATATAATATGTTCAATTTTTATATTGCAGTACTTTGACAATTCCAGTCCATCATATTATGAGGAAGATCTAATGGAATTAAAGGAAGAATGGTGTGAGTATGTGCTTGAAATGAAAATTATTTGATTTTCTGGGAAATAGCATGCTGTTAGGCAAGGGATATGAATATTATATGGTAGCTAATGCATATTATGTATATTTTTTTAGTTATTATATGTATATGATCATAGGACAATATATGAACATGCATATGAATATGTAGTTAATTAGGTTGTAAATTAGGTTCAATGTATATGTAGTTAATTAGGTTATATATATGTATCTGAATGTAGTTAATTAGATTGTAAATTACAGTGTTACAGAGTTATATATATGTATCTGATTGTGTGAACTGCTTATTGTAAATTACGGTGTTACAGTGTTATATATATATATATATATATATATCTAGTAGTTTTGTGTTGTGTGAACTGGTTGTGTTGTGTGAACTGATTCTGGTTGTCTTGTGTGAACTAGATCAAAATAATTTTGGATAAAAAGATAACAGACAACGCTTTCTAAAAAAAATGCCATAAAAAGCTAAAAACTGCTTTTCAAAAATTTAATTTACAAGGTTTAAAAAAATAAAAAAATTATGGGTCTACATTTTACGGCGCTTTTTGAAAAAAGCGCTGTAAAAGGCAAACCAAATATATGAATCATGGATCTACATTTTACAGCGCTTGTTGAAAAAAGCGCTGTAAAAGGCATACCCAGTATATGAATTATGGGTCTATATTTTACAGCGCTTTTTTTAAAAAGCGCTGTAAAAGGCACACCCAGTATACGAATTTTATATACACATTTTACAACACTTTTTCAAATAAGCGCTGTAAAATGTGCATAATAATGCATATTATGTGCGCATTTTACAGCACTTTATTAAAAAAGCGCTGTAAAATAACATCACAAGCGCGGGTTATATTTACATGATTTATAGTGCTTTTTTAAAAGCGCTGTTGTATCTTTTACAGCGCTGGATTCCACAACATTTTTTTTTTTTTGTTGAAAAAACACTGTAAATAGATTAAAAAAAACGCTGTAAATGGCTACTTTTGGCGTAGTGTATATTTTAAACCTCAATTTAAATAAGACTTTTTAGTGATATCCTTGTACTTGTGGCGGGCTAATCCAATCGAACTTAAGACTATCCGCATACTTAAATAATATACAAAAAATAATAATAAACATTATTTTGAAAAAACAAATATATAAAATATTTAAACACATAAATAAATGAAGTACGTAAAATATTAAAAAGTTTAATATGATAATCCGTTTTAATAAATATATCTTTAATAAAATATTAATAATATTAACAACACTTAATACTAACTTTATTGATTTTAAAAAAATTGGTTTAATCTAATCTAAATAAATATGGTATGGTTTGATTCATTCATCTTATATTTATCAATATAAAATTGGATATTTATACTATAATGACTACTTATGTCCTTCAAAGCACTCTTAGGACAAAAATCTCAAAATATAAGCTAAATTTCAATTTTATAAATATATATATTTTAAGTATACGCTTAATTAATTCCATTAACTGCATCGGAATATGAAAAAACTAAAACATAGCTTATATATCAATACATAAAGGTTTAGTTTAAGGATAGATGGTTCATCGAATGACACTAGTACATTCTTTATTTAGATATTGTATAATTGTATTGTCCCCTAGAAGGGACCACCAAATCATATTCGACGGCGGTCTCTAGCATGATGACCTCTGTGTCCATTGCCGTCGTTGTCTGCACCTATTTGTATTTGCCCATCTTTCCATAACCAGTGTACTTTCCATTTCTGTTTCGATAACCAACTTAAATTAGTTTCTGATAAATCATCTTTTGATGGCTCGGTTGCCACAACACTGATAATAAGGAGAGCACAAAGTAAGCAAACAAAACTAATAAACTTCATTTTCATCCTTGCTACAATATCTAAGAGATGGTTGTAAACTATGTATGCTATTGACAAGTATTTATAGTGATCATGATCATGCATGGGAAAAATAGAATAATTTTAAAAGACAAAAACACATTCATTAAAAAATATATTGTATAATAGGAAAAGACAGTATGTATTCCATGGCTGAATGCGAGGGTAATGGGTCATCATTATCAATGGAACTTTTGAAAGGTTAAATCAATTGGGACGTTTGTATCTTGATGTATATGATGAGAGATTAAATCACACCCATATAATATTACACCACTAACAACGCTGCTTTTACAGCGCTTGCTAAGCACAAGCGCTGTTGTAAATCTATTTTAAAAATAACGGAGCTTTTTACAGCGCTTTTTAACAAGCGCCGTAAAACAAGTGCTGTTGTAGGGTCATATAACGTTTGCGCATAATGTTATAAGGCTTTTACAGCGCTTTTCACAAAAGCGCTGTAAAATGAAGCACTTTCACGTATTATTTTACCGCGCTTTTTTCACAAGCGCTGTAAAATACATGCGCTTTCAAATATTTGAACTACCTATTACAGCGCTGTAAAATACATGCGCTTTCATTCAATTTAACTACCTATTACATCGCTTTTTATACAAGCGCTGTAAAATACTTCTTTCAAATAAATATCATTTACGTTTAAAACAAATTTACGAACCCTCATCACCTCTACTCTGGGAACCCTCATATCCTCTACGTACTGTGCGGACATTTACGTTGACTCAGGTATTTTTTAATTTGTTTTTGTCAAAAAATCTTTAGTTGAGGTGGCTAGCAAATGGTCCGAGCTTACATGTCTTTTCTTACACTGGTTATGTTATTAATGGCTACACATTTTATACCAAAGAACAAGATGATCAGACCACTATGCAAAATAGTTGAGTCACTCTCGTAGTTGAAGCGATGCATGTCTCAAGTGCAAAAGACAAAAACTCAATATATGCAAATCTATCATATTTTGGGGTTATCGAGCGCATATGGGATTAGACTACACAATGTTTCGTGCTCCCATATTTGGTTGCAAGTGGGTCGATAATTATAATGGTGTTCAGATTGATGTGTCAAGATTCTTGCTTGTCGATTTTAATAGGATGGGATACAAAGATGAGCCTTTTATTTTAGCGTCGCAAGTTCAACAAGTGTTTTATGTCACTGATCCTTCTGATGATAAATGGTCTGTTGTCCTATCGACCAATAAAATAAGTGATGATAACAATAATGATGAAGATGTTGGTAATGATCTTTTATTTGCAACATCACAACAACCACATGGAATTGATTCAACTGATGATGGTTTATATCTTAGAGATGATCATGAGGAGGGAATTTGGATTAATCCATCGTTTCGTATTGTAAATGGACAAACAAATATGAATCCCAACTGGAAAAGAAGAAGGGCATCTTAATGTACATGTTTAATTGTTTTATATAAGCCATGCATGTAATCTAAATTATTGTGATAAATATGCATGTAATTTGAATTGAGTGTTTTATACTAAGTTCTGATTAATTTATTTCTGCTTATATTTAGCTTGATTTGAGTGTTTTATACTAAGAGTGTTTTATACAATGAGTGTTTTATATTTAGCTTGATTTACATGAACTGAACTGAATATAAATTAGTAATTTACATGAACTGAACTGATCTGAACAGAGAGATTCTCTTTTGCTTAGTGCATAGATTATTCATAAGTTCTCATTTCTAATAATTTATCATCTCCTAAAGTATTGTGATAACATGTTTTTAATCCAATAAACAATGATAACAATGTTTTTAATGTCATCCAATATTGAACCCACATAAGCCAAACACAAATATAACATACTGAGGCCTTTTACAACGTTTATTTTAAAAAGCGCTGTAAAAGACCCTTTTTAAAAATAAAATAAAGAGACATTTTACAGCGCTTAATTTAAAAAGCGCTGTAAAAGACTCTTTTAAAAATAAAATAAAGAGACATTTTACAGCGCTTATCTGAAGAAGCACTGTAAACAAGCGCTGTAAAAATAACATTCATATAAATTTATAAAACAATGAGACATTTTACAGCGCTTTTTTAAATAAGCGCTGTAAAAGGCTTTAAAAATAATATTCATCAGACACCTAACATGACTTTCTCTAACAGGATTTTCTTCAAACACCTATTATGCATCATGGGAATCCCCAAAAACACATTGTTAACAAAAACATCAGACTCAAACCCATTTTTCGCAACATGGCAATGAACCTGAAGACCAAGTTTCGAACCACTTATCGACGAATTAGCACACGATTTAAGAAGGAAATGGAATGTAAAGAGATAAAAAGGGTGTTGAGGTGGAGATTGAATTGTGAAAGAGTAAGCTTTGATGTTTGTGAAGAAGATGCATAAAAGGAGAAGAGTTTGGTGAAGAGGAAGAGATTTTGATGGTGACCAGTTACTACTATGTGGGTTTTGCATATTGAGCTTGTTTAAAAAATAACATAACAAAACACAAAAATAACATAACAAAACAATAAGGCCTTTTACATCGCTCATTTAAAAAAGCGCTGTAAAAGGCTTTAAAACAAAACATTCATATAACATAATAAAACAAGGAGGTCTATTACAACGCTTATTCAAATAAGCGCTGTAAAAGACTTTTTTAAAAATAAAATAAAGAGACCTTTTACAACGCTTATTTGAACAAGCGCTGTAAAAGGCTTTAAAAAAAACAATATATAACATAATAAAACAATGAGGTCTTTTACAGCGCTTATTTGAAAAAGCGCTGTAAAAGAGCATTTAAAAAAAAAATTAAAAAATGACGTATTTTAGAGCGCTTTTCAAACAAGCGCTGTAAAAGGGTTATGCCTTTTAGAGCGCTTTTTTAAAAAGCGTTGTAAAAGGATTATAAAAAAGCGCTGTAAAAGGGATTTATATATAACAGTAACCGCTTTAGTTTCCTCTTCATTACGTAAACTTCACTATCATCTCAACATTCATCGTTCTTCTCTTTTTTTACAAACCCTATAATCCCGTCCATTACGAATCTTATTTCCACGATCATCTCCTTCATTTCGAACCTTATTTCCATCCAAGATCATCTCTCCCATTGCACACAATATATTTTCATTGAAATACGTAACCCTCATTACGTATTTCTTCAAACCGTATTTCTGTGAACCATATTTCTGTGAACTTTCTGCGTTCCCTCTTTTCTTCACATTTCATCTTTCTTCGAACCATTATTCAGGTATTGATGTTACTAATTTTTTGTAATCATTAAAATGCATGTTGAGCTTGTTTAAGATATACTGATACATGTTGAGCTTGTTTATAATAATGCATGATGCATGTTGAACTTGTTGATGTTATAATAAACTGCAAATTGAACTTGTTGTAGTTAAATGGATACAAATAAAGATTTAGAATGTCAAAATGAAGAAGTTGGCACCACTAAGACTTATGAAAATGAAGTCAAACGTGGTGCAACTATAATGCAAAAAGTGATTAAAACCCCTAATTGGACAAGAAAAACCCTAAGGAAGACGAAAATGACCTAAATGTTAATCCAATGACACAAATTAACTTATAAGATGCACAAGATTTCATAAAAACTCTAACTGGACTATTATTTTTGTAACTGCATTTATATAGGTCGTATAATATGGATAGGAAACGAATGTCTGTCAATCGATTGTCAAAAGAGTATGAAATTAGAGCGGAGGAGTTTTTTGAGTTTGCAGTGAAGAATGCAAAAGATCCAAATAGAGTAGTTTGTCCTTGTTTAAAATGCTGTTTTGGAAAACGTGTTTGAGAAGATGAATGAGAAGGACATCTAGTATGTAATGGAATTGATCAAAGCTACACATGTTGGATAAGACATGGTGAGAAAAAAAAGGAAACATTAATTTTGAGAATAGTTCGACATATGCATCAACTGACTTCGATACAGATACATATGAGCCGGGCCGAGTTGATGAGATCGCAAAAGCAGTTGAAGAAGATCTTCGAGATTGTCCTAAAATGTTTGAAAGTTTGTTGAGTGATGCAGAGAAAGAATTATATAATGGTTGTACTAAATTCACAAGACTGTCGGCGATATTAAAGTTGTACAACTTAAAAACGAGTAATGGATAGTCTGATAAAAGCTTTATAGAATTATTAACACTCATAAAAGATATGTTGTCAGATGATAATGAACTTCCCAGTCGAACCTACGAGGCTAAACGGATTTTGTGTTCTATTGGAATGAGTTACGAAAGGATTCATGCGTGTCCTAACGATTGAATTTTATTTCGAAACGAATATGAACTACTTAAGGCGTGTTCGAAATGCAATGTCTCTCGATATAAGAAGAAAGAATCTACTCCAACAAAAGTCGTGTGGTATTTTCCTATAATACCAAGATTTAGGCGCATGTATCGCAGTGAAGAAGATTCAAAACACTTGACATAGCATGCAGATGAAAGAATTAGAGATGGAATGTTTCGACACCCTGTAGATTCCCCAAAATGGGAAAAAATTGATCACGAGTATCTTGAATTCGGGATAGAGTCAAGAAATCTAAGACTTGCACTTTCTACTGATGGAATGAATCCACATGGTCTTCAAAGCATCTCACATAGCACGTGGCCTGTGATTTTGGTAATATATAACCTACCTCCATGGTTATGTATGAAGCGTAAGTTTATGATGTTGTCTCTATTAATTTTTGGACCCAAACAACCGGGGAATGATATCGACGTATACTTGACTCCTTTAATCGAAGATTTAAAACGTATGTGGGAGACAGGTGTGGAAGTAATGATGGGTATAAGAAAGAATGTTTCAATTTGAGGGCTATGTGGTTCGACACAATTATTGATTTTAGCATATGGTAATTTATCAGGATATAGCATTAAAAGCCAGTGGGCATGTCCTATATGTGAAGAGAGTACAAATTGGATGCGGTTGAAACATTGTAAGAAGAATGTGTTTCTTGGACATCATAGATTTTTACCTTATAGTCATCAGTATCGTGGGTGGAGAAATGCATTCAATGGAAAATCAGAGGAAGGTAAAGCTCCTTTAGCACCGACTGGATATCAAATACTTGAAAAAGTACAAGGTTTGACCAATAAATTTGGCAAACCTTTTGCGGAAGAGCTGGTCAAAACTGGGTGGAAGAAAAAGTGAATTTTCTTTGAATTGCCATATTGGAAGTCATTATATATAAGACATTTCCTCGATGTGATGCATATTGAAAAAAATGTATTTGATAGTGTTATTGGTACGTTACTCAATGTTCCAGGAAAGTCTAAAGATGGCATCAACACAAGATTGGACTTGGTCTATATGGGAATAAGAAATGAATTGGCTCCAGTAAAGAAAGGAAATCGCACATATCTACCTCCAGCCGCTCATACTCTATCTAGAAAGGAAAAAATTGTTTTATGTAAATTTCTACACGAAGTTAAAGTTCCAGAAGGATACTTTTCAAACATTAAAAATTTGGTTTGTATGAAAGACCTCAAGTTAAAAGGTTTGAAGACCCATGATTGTCATATTCTAATGGAGTATTTGCTACCAATAGGTATACGTTGTATTTTACCTGAAAAAGTTCGACTAGCCTTAATTAGATTATGTTTCTTCTTCAGGGAAATTTGTAGTAAAGTGATCGACCCTCAGAAATTACCGACATTGCATAGGGAAATTGTTGTTACTTTGTGTGAGCTTGAAATGTATTTTCCACCCTCGTTTTTTGATATAATGGTTCACCTTACTGTTCATCTGGTTAAGGAGACACAAGTTTGTGGGCCAGCTTATATGAGATGGATGTATCCGATAGAACGATATATGAAAATATTAAAAGGGTGCGTAAAAAGTAGAAGTCGACCAGAAGGTTGTATTGCTGAACGATACATTGTTGAAGAGGCTGCTGAATTTTGTACTGAGTATCTGTCCAATGTTGAATCCATAGGGCTTCCCATGTCTCGTCATTTGGGAAGAATATCAGGAGAAGGGATAACTGGAAGGAGACTACTGAATATATCAAGGACAGAATGGGAGCAGACACAATTGTATGTTCTGCACAATGATGATGAGGTTCAATCGTATGTTACAATACACATGGATCAGGATTATCGAGCGCAAGTGCAAAAGACAAAACCCAATATATGCAAATCTATCATATTTTGGGGTTATCGAGCGCATATGGGAGTTAGACTACACAATGTTTCGTGTTCCCATATTTGGTTGCAAGTGGGTCGATAATAATAATGGCGTTCGGATTGATGAGTCATGATTCTTGCTTGTCGATTTTAATAGGGTGGGATACAAAGACGAGCCTTTTATTTTAGCGTCACAAGCTCAACAAGTGTTTTATGTCACTGATCCTTCTAATGATAAATGGTCTGTTGTCCTATCGACCAATAAAATAAGTGATGATAACAATAATGATGAAGATGTTGGTAATGATCTTTTATTTGCAACATCACAACAACCACATGAAATTGATTCAACTGATGATGGTTTATATCTTAGAGATGATAATGATGAGGGAATTTGGATTAATCCATCGTTTCGTATTGTAAATGGACAAACAAAAGTGAATCCCACCAAGAAAAGAAGGAGGGCATCTTAATGTACATGTTTAATTGTTTTATGTAAGACATGCATGTAATCTGAATTATTGTGATAAATATGCATGTAATTTGAATTGAGTATTTTATACTAAGTTCTGATTAATTTATTTTCTGATTATAAATTTGTAATTTACATGAATATAAATTAGTAATTTACATGAACTGACCTGATCTGTACAGAGAGATTCTCTTTTGCTCAGTGCATAGATTATTCAGAAGTTCTCATTTCTAATAATTTATCATCTCCTAAAGTATTGTGATAACATGTTTTTAATCCAATAAACAATGTTAACAATGTTTTTAATGTCATCCAATATTGAACCAAAATAAACCAAATGTTGGTATAATGAACTAATCGATTTCCTAATCGATTCTTTTAATGCATATATCAGAAACTAATACTCAGTTTATATCAGAATAGATTGACTAATCGATTATACTTGTTTTGTTCAAACAATTGATTACTCAGTTGACTCCCTTTCATTGACATAATCGATTTGGCAATGGGCTAAATTCTCCTTGTAACTCAGACATTTAGTTCAAATCGATGTGCCAATCGATTTCTTTAATCACAGAACACGTACCTGATTAAAAACATTTTAGTAATCGGTTTGCCAATCGATTTACTCAGTACAAGCTTTGTTCTGTGAGATATAAAATTGATTACCCAATCGATTTGCAAAGCGCTGTAAAAGGCTTTAAAAAAACATTAACATAATAAAACAAGGAGGTCTATTACAGCGCTTGTTAAAATAAATGTTGTAAAAGACTCTTTTAAAAATAAAATAAAGAGACCTTTTACAGCGCTTGTTTGAACAAGCGCTGTAAAAGGCTTTTAAAAAACATTATATAACATAATAAAACAATGAGGTCTTTTACAGCGCTTATTAGAAAAAGCGCTGTAAAAGAGCCTTTAAAAAAATTAAATAAGGACACCTTTTAGAGCGCTTTTCAAACAACTCTATGTTTGTAAGCTATATTGGGGCTATTGTTCATCAAAATATCCTTATTACGATTCACGATTGGAAAGATAAGGCGTTGAAGGATGCCAAAGATATAATATAGAATGACATTCAAGTAAATTTTTTGATCCACTCTTTTGTCATTTATAATTTTTTTCATTGAAATACTTTACTTATAATTTTTTTCATTGCAGACGACTTTTGTTCTTGATGAGGGACAAAAGAGTTATGTTTTGAGACTTGCTGGGAAGATCCATCGTGGATTTAGATCTCATCTCTCAAATTTCTATCTAAAAGATAGAGAAGGAAACACAAATGCTGAACCTCCAAAAATATATAAACATTATATATCAAACGATGAATGGAGTGCATTTATTTCCAAACGTTCAGACCCCGCGTTTGTCGTAAGTGATTAATTTATTAGCATTTGTGTTTTATTATTCATATTCGTAGCGTATTTTAAATTTTTACACAATTGCTATTTTTTTATATTGAATATTAGTAACGCAAATCGCGAACGGGCAAGCAATCCAACACACCCATACAAAAAATCACGTATGGGATATGCACGCCTTGATCAACAACTTGTAAGTAATTAAACATTACTTTTATATAATGAAGTAATTTGTATTATAAACTATAGTGTGTAACTAATTTGTATTATTTTGTTTATCATCTTAACGAATAGCGAAAAGACACCCAAGCCGATCAACCCTTGGTTCGTCATATCTTATGGAAGGAAACGCGTGTTAACAAAGACGGAGTGGTTGATAATGAAAATGTCAAAAAAGTAGTAGAACTTTGTGTAAGTATATTATCACTTTAATATTTTTTAATATTGTATTTATCACTTGAATACTTTTTAGTATTGTATTTTAAAAATGCTATTGAACTTATCTTTTTAATGTTACATGTATTTTAGGAGATTATCGAACAAAGTTCTGAAAATCAGGAGGGCAACAAGGATACTTGCAGGGACATTCTTGGTAAAGTATTTAATGTCCATGAGTATTCTAGTCGGTTTAGGGGGAAAGGATTTGGCGTAACTCCCAAAAGCTTTTTTCCTCAAGAGAAGCGCCAAAAACCTTCTAACGAGGAAGTATTAGAGAAGCTCAGAATACTTACAAAGCAAGTGGCACAATTGGTGAATACGAACAAAGACAAGCAACTCCCGGATCAGCTCCATCATGAAATGGAGAGTGAAACCGCGAGTTGCAACATCGGTCTGAAAAGTATTCCCGAGGTAATTAATTACTTACTTGCTTATGTAATTACTTATGTATTAAACAAACTTATATATTAACCGTACTTATGTTTTAACTATTGATTTAGGGTGTCACTCCATGTGTCTTATACTTGTCCTCGCCTACTCATCGGATGGTGGGAAAAGGAAAATTGTACAATACTTCAGGAGAAGTATTGCACAATACTTCGATCCATGCGGGCCATGTCAAAGTATCGCCTGTTGTTGCTTTCGAACCAACTGCACCGTTGCCGATACCAGACAACGATGGAGATATGTAGTTATTGGGCGACGCTATTGGTAGTTACGTGGCATGGCACACCCACCTTGTTGCCCTCGAAAAAAAGATTCCCAGAAACAAATCAGTTACATCTCCCGAAAAGGTTTGTTACATTTATTCCATAAACTAACATTTAACCTCATTTTTTCAGATTCAATAAACTAACATTTAACCTCATTTAATTGCTGATTTTTTTCCGCTCCTAACTTTAATTTCACATTTATATTTAGATGCTGAAAATTAAGCCTAAAGGGAATGATAAAAAGATTCTCAGAAACGAATCAGTTACATCTCCTGAAAAGGTTTGTCACATTTATTGCATAAGGTTTGTCAATTTTATTAGATTCAATAAACTAACATTTAACCTTATTTTTGTAGATCCAATTAAATAAACCACCCGTACAGCCAAAAAAAGGCAGCAAACCTCAAAAATTGGAGGTTAATAGAGCTGCCAAATCACAAAGGCCGGAGGGTAATAAAGCTGCCAAACTTGCAACAAGAAAAAAACTGGATCGGAGAAAATCGGTCGCTGCTGCTGCTCCTCCTAACAAAAGTCAACCATGCCTTGGTAAATATGGGGAGTGTCTTGACATCCAAATAAAAAGGAACACGGGAGCAGCGACGATTCGCGCATCGTACAAATGAATAAAGATATATTCGGAGATGAGTATGTTGAATATCTTGAAAAGGAGCACATATACGAACTTCTCGAACCTAAGGAGCTCAGTGCTACTGTAATGAGCTTGTACATAAGGTAAAAAATACTTTTAATTGCATTTATTGGTAATTAATTAAATGTATTGGTAATTAATCTAGTTTAAAATTTTCATTGAAGGTTTTTGTATGAGAAGGTCGTGTGCACGAGGAAATTGTCAAATAAATACTCATTCTTGTCTCCGCATAAGATGTCGATGTGGAAACTCGATCCAGACAATGTAAAGAAATACATTGTAAATATGTTTTTAAGAAATATAGAAAATGATAAGTTGTTCTTCGCACCAGTACGTAATTTTATCTTTTTTAATTGATGAGAATTTAATTTATTAGTTGTGTATAAACAAAATTGCTTAACCAATTTTTTGTTGTTGTAGGGCACATTGGGTGCTATTTGCAATCAATGCGGTCTCTGAAGTTATATACTATTTGGATCCCACGCATGGCAATTACAACAATCACTTCGAAATAAAGACTATGATCGACACGTTAGTAATATTCATTTATTTCTTACATATATATATATAAATAATGTATAATAATCACATTTATTCATTCGATAGTGCCTTAAAAGTTTCTCGAGCTCAAAGAGGTGCTACAGTGTCGAAGCAAAAGTCTAATAACATTACATGGATCCCAATAAAGTGCCCTCGTCAAACAAACAACATCGACTGTGGGTACTACGTATTGAGAATCATGAACGAGATTGTTGACAAGAATAAAAATATTATCCTAGAAACGGTACGGTATTTTCATTATATGATTTTCATATATAAATTATTTATATATTTGATACTAACTTAATATAATATGTTCAACTTTTATATTGCAGTACTTTGACAATTCCAGTCCATCATATTCTGAGGAAGATCTAATGGAATTAAAGGAAGACTGGTGTCAGTATGTGCTTGAAATGAAAATTATTTGATTTTCTGGGAAATAGCATGCTGCTGGGCAAGGGATTTGAATATTATATGGTAGCTTGTGCATATTCTGTATATTCTGTTAGTTATTATATGTATATGATCATAGGACAATATATGAACATGCATATGAATATGTAGTTAATTAGGTTGTAAATTAGGTTCAATGTATATGTAGTTAATTAGGTTGTAAATTAGGTTATATATATGTATCTGAATGTAGTTAATTAGGTTGTAAATTACAGTGTTACATGGTTATATATATGTATCTGATTGTGTGAACTGCTTATTGTAAATTACAGCGTTACAGGGTTATATATATGTATCTGGTTGTGTTGTTGTGTGAACTGATTCTGGTTGTGTTGTGTGAAATGGATCAAAATAATTTTGGATAAAAAGATAAAAGATAGCGCTTTCTAAAAAAAATGCCATAAAAAGCTAAAAAGCGCTTTAAAAAAAAACACATTTTACAGCGCTTTTTTGAAAAAGCGCTGTAAAATGTGCATTGGGTGGACATTTCACAGTGCTTTTTTTAAAAAGCGCTGTAAAAGGCACACCAAATATATGAATTATGGGTCTGCATTTTACAACGCTTTTTAAAAAAAGTGCTGTAAAAGGCACACCAAATATATGAATTATGGGTCAATCGATTGACAAACCGATTACTAAAATGAATTATGGGTCTGCATTTTACAACGCTTTTTAAGAAAAGCGCTGTAAAAGGCACATCCAGTATATGAATTTTATATGCACATTATGTGCGCATTTTACAGCGCTTTTTTAAAAAAACGCTGTAAAATGTGCATAACATGCGCGCGTTATATTTACATGATTTATAGCGCTTTTTTAAAAGCGCTGTTGTATCTTTTACAGCGCTCGATTCCACAACGCTTTTTTTTTTTTTTTTTTGAAAAAGCGCTGTAAAAGGCTATTTATACTATAATGACTACCCATCTCCTTCAAAGCACTCTTAGGACAAAAATCTCAAAATATAAGTTAAATTTCAATTTTATAAATATATATATTTTAAGTATACGCTTAATTAATTCCATTAACTGCATCGGAATATGAAAAAACTAAAACATAGCTTATATATCAATACATAAAGGTTTAGTTTAAGGATAGATGGTTCATCGAATGACACTAGTACATTCTTTATTTAGATATTGTTTTGTCCACTAGAAGGGACCACCAAATCCTACTCCACCGCGGTCTCTAGCATGATGACCTCTGTGTCCATCGCCGTTGTCTCCACCTATTTGTATTTGCCCATCTTTCCAAAACCAGTGTACTTTCCATTTCTGTTTCGATAACCAACTTAAATTAGTTTCTGATAAATCATCTTTTGATGGCTCGGTTGCAACAACACTGGTAATAATGAGAGCACAAAGGAAGCAAACAATAATAAACTTCATTTTCACCCTTGCTAGCTACAATATCTAAGAGTTTGTTGTAAACTATGTATGCTATTGACAAGTATTTATAGTGATCATGATCATGCACGGGATAGATAGAATAATTTTAAAAGACAAAAACACATTCATTAAAAAATATATTGTATAATAGGAAAAGACAGTATGTATATGGCTGAATGCGAGGGTAATGGGTCATCATTATCAATGGAACTATTGAAAGGTTAAATCAATTGGGACGTTTGTATCTTGATGTATATGATGAGAGATTAAATCACATTCATATAATATTACACCGCTAACAACGCTTTAATTTTTTTGTATATTTTATATATTTGACAATTAGATTTATAGATTGTAAAACAATGTGGTATGTTATTGAGGTAGGCCAAAACATGATCGTCTTAAATAATTTATAGACTTTGTTTTAACTCTAAAAATTGTACCTCTAATAAAAAAATATTAAAAAAACTAAAATTATAAAAAAAAAAGCACTAAAATGCAAAAAAATGCAACTTTTGAAAATCAATCCCAAAACCATGTGCATGAAAATATTGCATTATGACATGAGACCATTACAAATCTAATAATTTGTAAACGTTATAATTAATATTTTGAGTTCATGTGCATATACCCAACCTGCACAAATTATGATGAGTCGAGCCTTCGTCAAAATAATGTTCTAAATATTTTTATTATACATCATTAATCTTGATGACCTCAATAATGTATTAGATAATTTGTTGATGATGTAAATATTTGTATAGATAATTATCATCAGAGAATTTGTCGACAAACACACAATAGTCAGAAGTATTTTTACTATACCCATGTTTCTCTATGAAAGAATCAAATTTCTTGTAGCATTATCGAGGTCTTTACATGAGTTCACACCAACTTTTCTTCAATTTAAACACAAGTTGCTCTTTACCTTTCACTTTGAAACCTTCTGGTTGCTCCATATAGATCTCACTTTAGGAAAATTTAAGATTTGCGATTGTTGCAAAAAATAGCCCTCGTCTTAAATTTACGATGATTCCTGCCATGGGTAATTTCAACCGCCGTAGTGTTTTTGGTGAAAATATGTGCACTTATTTGCCTTCCTCTCAAATCCCAAACCTTTTCTCTCAATTTGAAACCCACTAAGTATGTTTAAGTATGTCTTTTTACCTTATTGTACCATTGTCGAGGTGATTTATTGAGCCTATACAAGCTTTTCTTCAATTTACACATAAGTTGCTCTTTACTTGTGTCACTTCGAAACTTTCTGATTGCTCCATATAGATCTTTTCCTCCAAATCGCTATGAAGGAATGCAATTTTCACATGAAGTTGTTCAACTTATAGATTCAAACTAGCTGCTGACCCAAACATAACTCAAATATAGGACATTTTCACCGTAGGTGAAAAAATTTCTTCAAAGTCAATACATTTTCTCTAATTAAAATATTTCACAACCAATCTTGCTTTGTATCTTGGTTAAGAAGTATTATCTTCTGCCTATATCTTGTATACCCATTTGTTTTTGAGTACTTTTCTTCCCTTAGGCAACTTCACCAAATCAAATGTATGATTCTTATGCAAGAAATTCATCTATTCTTGCATGACCTTTAACCACTTTTCTTTATCAACATTTGTAATAGCCTCTTGGTGGTTCTCTAGCTCTCCATTATCAATGATCATCAAATACTTGTGTGGAGGATATCTTTAAGAAGGTTGACGTTCTCTAGTAGATCTTCTCAACTCAAATTCAACTGGTTGCTAAACTGGAACTTGCTCATCATGGTGAGGTTCATGCTCAATTGGAACTTGCACATCTCGACTTCTGATAATTTTCTTTCCAAACGGATCCCACAATCTATAACAAAATTCTTCATTACCATAATAGTCAAACACACACGATTTGGATTTACTATCAAGCTTTGATCTCTCATCTTTTGCAATGTGAACAAAACATCTGCAGCTAAAATCTCTCAAATGACGGTAAAAGACATATTTCTCTGTCAATAATTTATTTGGAACATCACCATCAAGTGGAATAAAAGAAGAAATATTGATCAAATCCACTTCAGTTTTCATTGCTTCACCCTAAAAGGATTTTGATAATTTTATATGAGAAAGCATACTTCTGATTCTATCAGTAATCATACGATTCATTCTCTCTAAAACATTATGCTGAGGTATCTTTGAAGCTGTTTTCTCATGCTTGATTTTATATTCTCTACAATACTCTTCAAATGGACCTATGTATTTACCACTATTATCTGATGGAATACATTTCAATTTCCTTCCTTTTTCTCTTTCAACACTTGCATGAAATACGATGCACCACCAAGAGATTTAGTATCCATCATGCAAACATCAGTATGAACTAAATCAAGAGTATTTTGCCAAATACGAGGACCATTATTATGAAAAACAAATTCTATGTTGTTTTCCAGCAAAACAATGAGTGCAAGTTTTTAGAGACCCAACTTTCACATGGAGAAATTTTTTGTTCGCAGTTGAGTCATTTATCGCTTAAGTGACCAAAGCGCATATGCCATAAATCAGAAGAGGCGTCTTCAATTGCATTCATTTCTTCCTTGCATAGCTTCTTAGACATCTTATAGATAGAAACAAAACTTTGCTCCTTTGCAACCACTAAGGACCCTTTGATGATTTTACATATACCACCACCAAAGTAAGTGTATAACTATCAATACTCAAGGCTTTCATCGAAATCAAATTGAGACGAATATCAGGAACATGTATAATATTCTTCAATTGAAGCTTGCAACCAATCCTAGTTTTAACCCAAATGTCTCCCATCCCAATAGTTTTACATACTCATTAATCTCCCATTTTTACCGTGCCAAAATCACCAACACTATAAGATTAGAAGAAATCACGCCTAGGAGTAACATAAAATGAGGCACTCGAATCAATAATGCAAGTTAAATCTTAACATGCAAGATTTTTGAAATTATCATCACAAACAATGTGGACATTATTAACAGATGCAACTGTTTTTTATCCTTATTATTTTTCTTCTCTATCACTTGATTGATATCTGTTAAGGACCCTACAATTTATTTTTATGTAACTTGCTTTGCTACAATGATAGAATATCACTTCTTTTCTAGTCATTGACTTGCTATGACTCTCAAAGTTGTCGCGTCTATGGAAGTTTTTAGATTGATTTCTTTCCTGTGACTCTGTAACTAGTTCTTCTGACTTTGAGAAAGAACCAATCAAACCACACTGCTTTCTTCGAACTTCATTATTCAACATGCTCTCTTTAACTACTGACATTGTAAACTTTCCACGTAGAGTTGAATTGGTAAACATCACAACAATGACTTTCCAATTATCAGGCAAGGAAGTCAACAATAACAACGATTACAACTCATCATCTAATTTAATATCTGGCCTTGTCAACTGATTCACTGTATTTTGAAAAATACTCACATGCTTTTTCATTGAATCCCTATATTTATATTTCATATTCACCAATTTTCGAATCCAGCATGCTTTATTTTGCACATTCTTTCGTTCATACAACTCTATTAATTTCTCCCAGATCTTGTTAGCATCTATTTCAGTTTCACAATATGTATATACACTCAGATCCAACCATTGTCTGATCAACGTCACTACCTTTCTATTCATTTTCTTCTAGTCAGCGTCAGATTTATCTATGGATTTAACAGTGTCACCCTCAATACAATCATACAAATCTTTACCGTATAACATGTCTTCCATGAGAGTCTTCTAAAGTGTGTAATTAGAAGAGTTGAGCTTAATCATATTTGGAAATTTATTTTCCTCCATTTAAATGCACAACCCAAACGAATCGAGCTCGAGATAACTATCTCATTAATGCAAAATATTTTTTTCCCACTTGTGCTAATAAATAGCTTAACAAAAAATATAATTCCACAAAGCAAAAATAATGTACAAAAAAATTAAATATGAGACAAGCATAATTTTGAATATGAAAAAACTTATAGTTAATGGAAATACCAATGTCTTCTTATTAACACTAGGAAATATTAACCAACACATAGTAACAACTTTTTACAAAATTGGGTATTTCAAAGTAACTCTCAGAGAAAGTAAAAGTAATAACACTGTGTATTTAAATAACAAACTCATGAGTAACATACAAAAATTATATATCAAACGAAAAACATTTGCCTCACACCTATTACCACCGTCGAAAATCAATTTCTTATTCTTTTCCCTTTTTTTGTTAATGCGGCGTGCTGTTATCTGTCCTTTTTAATGTTCCTTACCACACTATTACTTCCTTTTCTCTAAATTTGGGATTTCACTTCATTCTTTTTATTTGTTCTTCACATAGGCCAAATTCAATAAAACACTTTGTTCTTTTTTGTTTCTTTTATTAATAATAATAATATTAATATTAATAATAATAATAATAATAATAATAATAATAATAATAATGATAATAATTGTAACACCCCAATATTTTTATATATATTATATATGCGTTTTTAATAATTTTTGTAATTTATTATTTAATTAATAATTTATTCTACATGTAAATAAATTAAATTAAAATTTACCACTCCATATTTTACTAAATAATTATAAGCTTTATTTTTACTTAGTTATTTTAGTGTGACAATTACATTAGAATGGTTTATGGCATAATTAAATTCTACATA
>JBBPBR010000008.1:54176267-54194982 GCA_037974775.1 Cicer pinnatifidum
ATTTCATATATCATTATAACACGTTAAGATTAAGGTCAACCATATAATTATATATAACACTAACTTTTGTGTTTTGATAATATAATAAATGATTATAAGTTAATGTAAAATTTTAGATGTGATATATATAATAATAGCTCCCAATTATATTCAAATCGTTAAACTCATTCAATAGTATTATATTAGATAATTTTTTTAAAAAATCAACAATTAGATTGAAAGCTACTATGATATCTATAAATTTTGAGATTAATCTATAATTAGTTTATATGTCACTATGACGCATTAAGATTGAAATCAATGGTATAACTGTATATAATGTTAGTTTTTATGCGTCTTGATAACATGCATAGTAAATGATTATAAATTAATTTAAAAGATTACACATGTGATCTATATAATAATAGTTTTCGATCCAATGACACAATTTTATTGAATGAGTTTTACATTTAAGTTAAATAACTACATAAGATATTTTGCTGATATATGACTACTTCTTTTTTAGTTGGATAAATTTTACAGCCAAGGAATTACACTAATTCAATAAACACTATCAGATAAATAATTTTCAAAATTATTCATCGATTGAAAACTACTTTCATATAGATTGTATCTATAATTTTGACCTTAAATCATAATATTTGTTGATGACATAAAAATGTGTCAAGATTAATGTTATGACATTATTTTAAAGCATTAATAAAATAAAAAGTACATGCAAATTTTGGCTCGAGAAGAGAAAAGGCAAGCCATTCTTGTTGGGACACACAAAGGATTTGACAAACGGTATATTGAGGAGGAATGTTGAAGATAATTCAAAATGATGTAGTTAAAATGTAGTTAGAAGTTAGTTAGAATATGGTTAGAAGTTGGTTAAGTTGGTTGATGTAAAATAGCCACAAAACTGCTTCTATAAAAGGCCATGAAAGAGGAGTGAAATGTAGTAATATGCTGTAACAGGAAGATTGTTCTGCAGAGTGAAAAGAACAATCCTAACAGAACCCAGATCAATCTAAAGGAAGTAGAAGAACAATTTGTTTTCTGTTTTTCTCTATTTTTCTTCTCTTTTCTTCTCAATTCCAATTCCTCTCAATTATACAACCTGTTCTAACAAATGGCATCCAGAGCTTGGGTTATAGACCTTGGGAAACACGAGTGAAAGTGTGAGGGGAAATCAAAATTGGGAAACACAAGGGTGAGTGAAAGAAAAAAAAGAAGAAATGAATGGAGGAGGATTTCCATCGAATTTGCTAATTCTGGATGGGAAGAACTGGGAGAGGTGGTCTGCATCAATGAGATCATTGTTGGGAGCTCAAGAAGTGTTTGAGATTGTTCAAGATGGCTATGAACAAATTGGTGCGAATCCAACCGAAAGACAACAAACAACTTTAAAAGATTGCAAGAAAAGGGATTGCAAGGCATTGTTTTACATCCAGCAAAGTGTGGATTCAAACAACTTTGAAAGGATCTCAAAGGTATCTACAACAAAAGAAGCATGGGACATCTTGGTGAAGTATTACAGAGGTGATGAAAGAACCAAGAAAGTGAAGCTCTAAATGCTAAGAAGGCAATATGAATTGTTGCAGATGAAAGAAGATGAAGGTGTGGCAGATTACTTCAACCGTGTGCAGGTTGTTGTTAATCAGATGAGAACAAATGGTGAATCATTAACTGAAGTGACAGTTATTGAAAAGATTCTTAGAACGTTAACACAAACGTATGATCACATAGTGGTGGCAATTGAAGAATCAAAGGATCTTGATAAGATGAAGATGGAGGATTTGCAAGGCTCTCTTGAAGCTCATGAACTGAGATTAAGAGAAAGGTGTGCAGCAACCTCAATATCACAAGTGCAGGCCCTGCAAGCTCAAGTTAGCAAGAAGACCAATCAAGGTGATGTGAAGCACAAGAAAGGCAAAGGTAATTTCAAGTGGTACAAGAAGTATGATTATGATGAAGAGACGGATGATTCCGATGAAGGGTTTGGAAGTTCAATAGATCATGATAAAAGTAACAACAGCAGCAAGAATTTGAATGGCAAGAAGAAATTTAACAAGAAAGAAATCCAATGTTACAATTGTCAAAAATGGGGGCATTTTGCAAATGAGTGCAAATTCAAGAAAGTCCAAAGAGAGGATGATGATGCTCAAATGGCAGTTGAGGATTCAGATTCAGATTCAGATGATGTGTTATTGATGGCAATAGCAAACGACGATCGCTCCGGAAAAAGTGTTAAAAACAAAGATCGTTCTGAAAAAAGTGTTGAAAGCAAAGATCGTTCTGAAAAAGATAAAGAACGTTCTTCTTATCAGTTTTGGTTTCTTGATACCGGTTGCTCGAATCACATGACTTTCCATAGAGATTGGTTTGTAAGCATTGATGAGAAGGCAAAAGGAGAGATTAGATTTGCAAATGGCAGCAAAGTAACTGCAGAAGGAGTAGGAAATGTGTCGATTCAAAGGAAAGATGGCAAGCAATATTTCATATGTGATGTGTTGTATGTGCCAAGAATGAAGAACAATCTGTTAAGTCTTGGACAGCTACTTGAAAAGGGATATTCAATGAAGATGAAACATGGTGAAATAAAGATGTTTGATAGTGCAAACAGGTTTGTATTGAAGGCACCATTGTCCAGAAACAGAACCTTCAAAACAGCAATGTCAAATAGATCCTTAAGAATGATGGAGGTTGAAGGATTGGATGAGATGTTGAATCCAAGGGAATGTGATGTTAGTACCCCAGCTATTCAACCTCACACAGCTTGTAGAACTACAAATAAATGGAAAACGATCAATCCCAAAGTAAGAGCAAGAGGTGTTGTAGGCGATGTTGAGCAAGGGAACAAAAATGTTAATGTTCCAGCCACTCTTTCTAGTGTGCCAAGCAATAGAAGAAAGGTCCCTGCAATTTCTATTTGCAGAAAGAAGGAAGCGAATGGGCTAGATGATGATAGTGATGATGGTAAGAGTGAGGTCTAAGGAAAGCTAGTAGATGCAACTAGGACTCATGTTGCAGCTCATGGCAATAAGTCAAGTGTTGTTGAATGTTTGGCTTGCAACAAGGCTGATTTGCAGCAGCTGGACATATTGTTGGAAGATGACATGAAGGTGATAACAGAGATGAAATCTGAAGCGTTAAAGACTGCAATTGATCAAGGCAGCATAGGGAAAAAGGCTGATGCATTGTTAACCATGAGTGTCGTGACTAACGAAGGCATTATTTCGGTGAAAAGTGCAGCTTGTCAGAGATTGTTGAATTAAAGAGCTGAGATAAAGATGAAGTCTAAGAAGATCAAGGACTGTTTGAACAAAACTGCAAAGTGCATGAAAATGTATTATCGGTGTGGTGAAGAAGGACATTTTGCTCAAAAATGCGCAAGACATTCAAGTGTTCATAGAAAGAGCAATCATTTGGAAACAAGTTTTCACTTCTTAAGAGATCAAGTGACAAAAGGAAGGATGAGACTAGAACACTGCAGTATGAGTGATCAAAAGGAAGGCATCCTAACTTAAAGCTTGAAGAGGGTGAAGTTCAAATAGATTAGGTACAATCTTGTATTAATGTCAATTGAATCACTTTGAATTAGGGGGCATGTTGGAGATAATTCAAAATGATGTAGTTAAAATGTAGTTAGAAGTTAGTTAGAATATGGTTAGAAGTTGGTTAAGTTGGTTGATGTAAAATAGCCACAAAACTGCTGCTATAAAAGGCCAAGAAAGAGGAGTGAAATGTAGTAATATGCTGTAACAGGAAGATTGTTCTGCAGAGTGAAAAGATCAATCTTAACAGAACCCAGATCAATCTAAAGGAAGCAGAAGAACAATCTGTTTTCTGTTTTTCTCTATTTTTCTTCTCTTGTCTTCTCAATTCCAATTCCTCTCAATTATACAACCTGTTCTAACAAGGAAAAGTTAAATCTATGCTTTGATATTTGATTTATTGAATGAAATTATTTGATTTTTTTCATTTTAGTGTTTGCTATTTTTCCTTTAATCATATTTAAATTGATTTCCTCGTATTTTAAAATATTGTTCGAGATAAGAAATTAATGACATTATATTATAGTAATAGATGTAAATACATGAAACTAATTGAAATATTTTCATAATATTTCAATTAGTTTAATATGAGAATTATTGTTATGTATAATCTATCAAGTAATTTGAGAAATACTTTGGTCATGTTACGGTGACATGGATTTGATTGCTTTCATATGAGATTGAAAATCTAATCAAATGATTTTTTGAGATAAAGTAGTAAAATAAAATGGAATCGCCACAATAAAAAATGATTGATAAGACAATGTGGAATCGCCACAACGATAAATAATCAATTGATAAGATTCAAACAAGTTTTAATCCAAGAACTCAAAGAGGATATACATCTCATTCACAACTCTCTTTAGAAAAATTTAATTCATTTCAAAGTTCTCCAAAATGAGACTCTTACAAAGTATTTAAAGAAGAATTTAACTTATTCCTAAAATGAGTTAAAAGTCAATTATCTATACCCATATTGGGCTTACACTACTTAATTAAAATTATTATAATTCAAATTAAACAAAAATAAAACTAAAAACTATTATAAAGTTTTGACTTGAAATATTTTTTGTTTTTCCTTTTAATTTTTAGGTCCTCATCATTTCCTATTTCTTAGAAGAATTTGGATCTCGAATTTAGCTCAATCATAACCTACAAGAAGAAAAACACAAGTCAAAGACATGTTGACCAATGTTACTACTGAAATCAAATGGAAATTGTGAAAAACCATTAAATGTGTCAAATAGGTGAAACACAATTCCACTTTTTACATTCAACATATTTATTTCCAATATAAGGAATTTTAAAGATAGAGATAAAATAATACCTCTTGAAATTGACATTAAGTACCAATACTTCCTTGGATTTGAATTGGAGACGAACAAGAATGTTACACTGTATTTCCAAAGGCTTCAACGCAAGTTAAGCTTCATGGACATTCCTTTTATCATAAAGAAATGAATGTTCTTTTCTAAACAAGAAAAATATCTCAAACAAATTAGGAGTGACATATGGAAGTTTAAAAGATTTGTCAATAAATGAAAGAATAAGGAGAGGTGTAGTAATGCAACTTAAGAGTACTATATGAATGCTTTTGTTTTTTTGCAAAATACATTTTTCTTACAAAAGTGCTTTTATACAAAATCACTTTTTGGCAGATGTTTGGTGTTTAATTAAGAACAATTCTAGAATTTTTTTTTTCTTTTCAAAATGTCTTTTTTTTTAAAGTACTTTTGTGAAGAATCACTTTTTTCGCAGCACTTATATATCTATATTTTTCTCTGCATATGTGAATTCCGCTCATGTTTCTAATCAACTTAGGTTTTTGAATTTCTAGAATCAGACTTGTATAGAAGAAATAACATCTAAAACAAATTTACTAGTGAAATTTGAGATCAAACAATTGCAAGTAAAGAAGATGATGCAGATGAAACCCATATTTTTTTTCTGCGTTTTTTTTTTTCATCTCAGTTTTCAAATTTAACCGCAAATGAATTAAATGATCACAAAACTAAATTTTCTCACATATATTATAACACTTATAAACAACCAACAACTTAAGATTGAACAAGATTTGGAACAAAAATGAAAATAAAATTTCAAATATTTCAAGAACACAAAACACTAAAATAGAAATTAAAAACAAAAATTACCGCTTAATGGGAGGCTCTAAATACCATATGATGTGGATTTGAATGCTTTCACATGAGATTGAAGATGTAACCAAGCGATTTCTTGAGATAAAGTGGTAAAATAAAAGGGAAAAGAAACAAATAAACATAGTTAACTTGAGAAGACGAAGAAGGCGCTACAATCAAGGATGATTGATAAGTCAATGTGAAATCACCACAATGGTAAGCAATCCA
Organism: Cicer pinnatifidum; assembly: GCA_037974775.1. Classification (NCBI taxonomy): domain Eukaryota; kingdom Viridiplantae; phylum Streptophyta; class Magnoliopsida; order Fabales; family Fabaceae; genus Cicer; species Cicer pinnatifidum. The sequence goes on from JBBPBR010000008.1 coordinate 54,182,173, forward strand.
TTGATAAAATTCAAACAAGTTCTAATTCAAGAACTCAAAGAGGTTATACATCTCTCTCACAATTCTCGCTAGAGAAATTCTAATTCATTTTAAAGTTCTCCAAAATGAGACTCTTACAAGATATTTAATTAAAAATTTACCTTATTTTTAAAATTGGTCAAAAGTCAATTCTCTAGACCTATATTTGTCTTACACTATTTAACTAAAATTATTACAATTCAAATTAAATACAAATAAAACGAAAAACTATTATAAAATCTTGACTTCAAATATTCTTTGTTTTTCCTTCTAATCAACTTATTTTAGACTCTCATCGTATAATCTATCTCGTACGGGAGAAATCATAAGAGTTGGGAAGATGTTCAAGCAAATCTATATGGCAATATAGATCGTGGTACTACTACTTACTAAGACTTTGTCGTCTAGTAAGAATCAATGGACTAAACCACCTACTAATTATTTTTTAAATGCAACATTGATGTTTCTTCACCTATAAATCCAAATGTTGTAATAATTGGATTATGTTAAAGGGATGAGAATGAGACCTTCATAGCTGCAAAATTCATGTGTTGGATGCCTACTAACTTTTAGTATGTATTAACCTAATTATCTGAGTTGGATGCCAAATTTATGTTAAATAGTTTTCATTCCTCATCAATTATTTTATTTTAGCTATTTTAGTGGATTGTAGAGTCTTCCATAGTCTTTATTTTTGACATCTCTTCTCTTGGTAAAAATAAAACAAAATAAAAAACAATTTTTTTTTATAAACTTGTATGAAAAAAATAAAATTTAAAATTAACAAGTTGTACAACTTAGTCCGTGATAAATCTAGGATTAAATAGATGTAATATCCCGATTAATCCTAAATAAATGATTTATTTTGACTTGTAGATATTTTGATATTGGGTTAAAAGAGTTTAGTCTTTATAAAATTTTGAAATTTCATTTTTAGACTCCATGAAATTAAAAGTTACAATTTTTTATCTTTTCAAAAATTTCATGCAAGTAGTTTTAATCTCTTTTGAAACATCAATATATATTTTTGAATAGTTATTTTTGCATACATGTTTACAATATTATAAAAAAAATTTCCACAAAAAATGAAATAAAAATACAATTTCTAAGTTTATATTTCAAGAACTTTTATCTTAATATGTGATATTTAATTAATTCATCTCAAATTAAAAATATCTAAATCTATGTCGATAATTTTCTAATAATGTTCTAAACATTCTTATCAAATATCATCAAAAATTTAGAAGTTAAAAAATATTTTGTTTCACCAAAGAATAAAACAGTTCAATAAATAATTTTGAAGAAATTAACAAATTGTGATTTTATTTACATGAACTAAGAAGGAAATTTCAATTTAGAGTTGGCAAGTACAGCTTGTTTTCTACTTTCTCCTCTTGTTCCAACCTTCCATTGCTACCGATTTTACCTATTCTTATTTTTTCTTTTCAACATTCATGTTATCTTATATTTTTTGAACCGAAAGATAAACAAACAAAAAGAAAGTAAAGAAATTGATCAGTGTGCTGTTTGTTTAAAAAATTTAAAAACTTATATTTACACTTTTATATTTTAGATTATATTTCATAAATTATTTTTATATTTATATTTAATTATATTTCAATTTTCTATTTTAAATTATATTTTTATAAAAATAACTAAATAAATTATTGTTAGTATCATATTCCACTGGTTTTTAACTCAATTCATATTGAAAATAAAATTATTTTTATCGTGTCTCTAATTTAGTATATGCTTATTGAGAGATATAGTTTATGTTCCAATTTTCTGCACTTGGAAAAAATTGAGTCATTGCTTTAACATAGTTTGCAGGTAGGGCTGACAACAAAACAAAATTTAATAATTAGTGTTATTAAATAATTAGTGTTATTTTATATAAAAAAAATATGAAAAGAAATTAGAAGTGTAGTTTAGGGTTTTTGGGAAAACTCGTCTTCTTCTTTGCCATAAACTATGAATCTCTAATCTTCTTGACTCTATCCATGAAACTTGAATTGAGTAGTGCGCCTGTTAAATAAGATGTTTGTATTGAACTTGACAAATATTAATGGTGAACTAGATGTTAAAACCTGCGTGTTGCGTGTGTATATTTTACTAATTATTATATGTAAATAAGTTAATTGAATTTAAGAACAATATTTGTTTAATTAGGGGAAAATGTACATTTTAATTTAGGCAAAAGAATGAAAATTTATTTTGAAAATATAGAAGTTATGTTTGTTGTAGTAAATATAAGATGAAATATAAAGGTCTTTTCGATTATACTTGACGACGAAACTAACATATATTGAGTACAAAAAAGTGAGATATATTACAAATTCGAAATTGTATTTTGATATATTAAATGTCTTAGTAGCTTTATTCTCGAATATGCAGTGACATATCTCAGTTGCAAACAAATTTGTTTTGACTCACTGAGTCGCATTGCTAATTTGTAGACGCATAGTAGAAATTTACTTTAATAGTATAAGACTTACAAAATTGGATCTTTTTGCAAATTTCAACCTTCGGTAAGGTATGAGATCTGAAAATACAAAAAGATCGAATAGTTTTCATTATTAGATTTTTTTAAAATACATTATTAAAAATAGTTAGGAAATTCTTTTGCTCAAAACTTTATTTCACTATTTTTTAAAGTAACAAATAAAATTTTATTCCAATAATTTTGATTAAAATGATTTAAATTTATTGAGACAATTACTTTTATAAAGGTTCCATTAGCTATATGATGGTTGATGAAAAATATCAAAAATATTTATGGAAAAAGAATTTTGAGTCTTTGATAAATCAATTGCATTTAGATTTAAAGAGCCAACATCTATCACATAGATGCTATGGTTGTTATTTTTACTATAACATTGAGTATCTTGTAACTTATTTACTATATATATATATATATCATAGCATGTTCTTATAATTTCATAATTCTATTTCAATTTTACTCGATATATTGCATTAACATGCTAGAAAATATTATGCTTAAATTGAAGTTGTGAATGTGACATTGTTAGTGCGACTTAAAAATATGTAAAATTGTGGCTACAATTGAGATTGCAAACAATAATTTAAAACATACTTTGCCAATTAACTTATTTTATATAATAAACTTTTTTACCAAAAAGGCCATAGAAGATAAGGTATTAAACAACAAGATTATAATTATTTGATTCATTTATTCTTATCAAATAAGTAAATATTGAAAAGTTACAAATAAATAGTTACAAAATCAAAATCAACTAGATCTTCCCCTAGAGATTGATGGTACCTCCAAATCCTATTTCAGTCTTGTCTCCTTCACCGTCACCGCCGTTGTCTCTCTCACCGCCGTCTCCTTCACCGTTGTTGCCTCTCTCACCGCGGCGGTCTCTACGATAATGAGAATAGTCAATGTCGCGATTGTCTCTGGGGTCATTAGTATCGTCTCCATTGCCTTCGTCTCTTTGATTACCTATATTAATAAAATCTACACCAGGCCATTTCAAATGTACCATCCATTTCGATAACCAACTTAAATTAGTTTCGGATAAATCATTTTTTGATGGCTCGGTTGCCACAACACTGATAAGAAAGAGAGCACAAAGGAAGCAAACAAAACTAAAAAACTTCATTTTCACCCTTGCTTCAATATCTAAGAGTTTGTTGTAAACTATGAATGCTATTGACAAGTATTTATAATGTTCATGCATGGGAAAAATAAAATAATTTTAAAAGACAAAAACACATTCATTAAAAATTATATTGTATAATTGAAATAGATAATATATATGTATTCCATGGCTGATTGTGAGGGCAATGAGTCATCGTTATCAATGGAGCCATTGAAAGGTTAAATAGATTGGGACAGATTTGTGTGTTGATGTAAATCATAGTGCCAATATACATGACAAGGGCCGGATTAAATTACACCGATATAATATTGCACTCATGTTATACTATTTAATAATGCTTTAATTTTTACATATTTTATATATTTGATAGTTAGATTGAAAAATTATATCGTGTTTACCATCTATATAAGTTTTTAGATAAACATATATAGCCGTGATACGAGAGCAGTGGATCATCATGTATTGAGATGTGTTAAAACATGGTGTCTTAAATAACTTAGAGACTTTGTTTTAATATTAAAAATTGAGTTCCTATTAAAAAAAAAACACTAAATTATGTAGAAAAATACAACTTTTGAAAATAAATCCCAAAATATGTGGGTGCAAAACGTTGCATTTTGCCACTAGGCCAATACAAAACACCTAATAATATGTGAGCGTTGTTACTAATATTTGGGGCTATGTACGGAGACCTATCCTACACAAACTATGGGTCGGGCTTACAATTAATATTTTAAACATCTTTAATGTACATCATTAATCTTGACGACCTCAATAATGTATCAAATAATTTTTTTATTTATATAAATATTTGTTTAGATAATCTATATAATTTTTTAATCTAATAGTTAAATTTATAATATATATATTAAAATGTTATTGGAAAAGGTATAACATTAATGTAATGTATACATTCGTGTAATATGATCCCTCCTTTGATATATATGTTATTTAACTTTTTCAACGGTTTCATGGATGTAGTGTTTCATGGATGTAGTGGAATACATATTATCGTTCTTTTAACTTTTTAATCATACATAATATTTAATAGGTTATATGTGTATGATTTTTATATATGTACAATGTATTCATTATTATATTATTGAATATATAACACAATAAAGTCCATATAATAGATAGGTTTAAATAGTCATTAGTCCATGTAAATATACCACTTTTTGATTTATTTTAGTTCTTATAAATTATTTTGTTCGGATGTAGTCACTCTAAAATAAGAGATGGTCAGCTTTGGTTCATAATTTCAAATCAACGTTACAAAAAAAGAATCGACAAATAGCCGTGGTATGTGACCCTATAAATACATACCAATATATCATCTTTTATGATATATTAAACACATACCATTTGTGGCCGCTTAAGCCGCCACAAATGACTTAATTTTTTACCGTTAAAGCCGCCATAAAGGATTTTGTACTGTTGACCTTCTTTCTAAATTTTCTCTCCATCTTCTCTCTAGACAAATTATTTCTCCAAGTTTTTTCTTTACTATATCTTGAATTTTGGTAAGTTTATATTATATATTTAGGTTTTTAATTTGAAGTTATTTATTTAATTAATATTATTGAATTTTTATTTTGATAGTGGTGATATTCTGTGTTTACTTCGAAGAGTTGTCAACTCTGTGAAAGCTTCAAATTAGACACTACCCGACATCAAGTTAGTATTTTATATATTTTAAATATAGATTAGTAAAATATGTGATATTATAAATATATTTATATTATGATTAAAATATAGATTAGTAAAATATGTGTTATTATAGATTTATTATAAAAAAGATAGAAATTATGTTGTTTACATAATATATGATAAATAAAAATTTGAAACACATGTAAAATTTATTGATTTTAATATAACTATTTTTTAAAAAAATATTATTAAAATTGATGATATTAATATTTGTTATTAGTTATTAAAAAGAGTTGTAGTTGAGTTCGTACGAAAAACTTATATACTTTAAGTGTCTATTTTTGTTTATATATATAGGAGATATTTTATAAAAAATTTCATTAAACATCATTTAAAATTTTATTTCAGTTTATATAATTATAGTCTTAATAATAATTTATTATATAAATACATTATATCTTGTCCTATTAAATTATGGTGTGTTTAATTTTTGGTTTGTAACATATGATTTATTAATTTTGAAATGTTTTATTTGGTTTAGTAGTAATTACTTTATTTAACATTAATATTATATTTTAATATATAATAGTTGTTTTAATTTTAATTTTTAAATTTAAATTTTATATTTTAAATTTAATCTAAATTTTAATTAAATTGTAATATTATATTTTAAATTTAAATTAATATTAATTTATTAAATATAATATCAATTTTTAATATTAATTTTGAATTTAAAAAAAAAATTAATAAAGTGAAACTTTGTGGCGGCCTAAGCCCTCACAAAAGATTTAAATTTTAATTCGTTTCATCCTTTGTGGCGGTCTAAGCCTTCACAAAGGGAGACATTTTATGGCGGCCTGGGCCCCATAAAAGCTTAATTTTGAAAATCTGCTTGAATCTTTGTGGCGGCCTAAACCCTCACAAAAGGAGGCATTTGTGGCGGCCTAAGCCCTCATAAAAGGAGGACTTTGTGGCAGTCTTTGCCCTCACAGATGGCAACGAAAATTTCAAATTTTGTGGCCGTTTTAGCCGCCATTAAGGTTTGTGACCACCTTATTTGTGTCTGCCTAAGGCCGCCACAAATGCCTCCTTTGTGGTTGTTTTCCCCCTTTTGTGAGGGCTTTTGGCCCTCACAAATTCAATGTATTCTTGTTGTGACGAGATGCAATGGAAATGAAGTTTTTTTAAATTGAAAAGATTCATACTTATGAGAATGGTTCTAATATAACGAGGAAAGTCTTGCTTGTGTTGAAGATGACATGCTGTAGAAAGAATATCAACATAATTAAGCAGTATTTTCCCACTTGAGTCTTGAGGGAGAGATTCGTTGAGTGAACTCACTCCCCAAGTAGAACCCAATAAGTTTTAATATTATTATTATTATTATTATTATTATTATTATTATTATTATTATTATTATTATTATTATTATTATTATTATTATTATTATTATTATTATTATTATTATTATTATTATTATTATTATCATTATCATTATTATTATTATGACTAATATTATTATAATTATTATTAAAAAGAAGAAAAAAAATCAAACAAAATTGCAAGGTAACAATAACAAAAGAAGATTAAAAAAAAATTAGTTCTAGTGGTGGTAACAAGTGTGTACCAAATTTACTTCGTTTGAAATACAAATTTAGTAGGTTACTACTTTCTTACTTTGGAATATCCACTTTAGTAAAAGGTTATAAAGTTATTGTTATTGTTGATTGATGTTCCTTATTTATTAAGGCTGATGACACGTAAACGACTTAAATCTCCTGAATTAAAAACTCAATTTTCTACTAGTGGTTAAACCCAATAATTAAGATAGTGAAAGTTTTTAATTGATTAGGTCCCATGATATTTATTATTTTAATTTGAGAGAACTTTCCACTTTAAAAATTGTATTGTCTCATATTTAATATTCTATCGGTTATTATTGTTCTTGCAATTATATGTTTGTTTGACTATTTATCTTCACAGGTGGAAAAAAAATTATATTATTGAGATAATTATCTCTTATCATTTCTCATTTTTTTTCCAACAACCTTGTTGTCTTTTGGATCGTGTTAATTTGGGGGTTAAAGAGATAATGCATCCAATTAATTTTTTCTTTTTTAAATGGTTAATTTAATTGAAAAAATGAAATTTGAAACTATGAAATTCAACAATTTGACGTCGTGTGGTAAATATAGGATTAAAGAGATGTAATATCAAATTAATTCTAATTAAAGGATTTCTTTTAACTTTTAGATGTTTTAATGTTGGGTTAATAAGTTTTTAGTCACCGAAAAATTTTAAAATTTCATTTTTAACCCATATAAAAAATATCATTTTATTTTCTAGAAAATTATTACACAAAACATTTTTAATCTCAATTGAAACATCAATATATATTTTTGAATAATGTTATTGCACATGTTTACAACACTATAACAAGTCCTCCACAAACACAGATCAACAATCAATTTTTTATCTATATTTTTAGGACTTTTATCTTAAACATATGATATTTAATTAGTTAATCTCTAATTAAAATTTTTTAAATTTCTGTGGATAAATTTTTAATAATGTATTGAACATGTTTACAAAATATCATTCAAAACTTTAAAAGTTGAAGCATATTTCATTTCACAATGTATTAAACCAATCCGATGAATAATTTTGTATTAATTAAAAAAAAATTGATTCTTTTTCATGAACTAAAAAAAATTATAATTTATAGAGACAAAAAGTTTATTTACCTCTTTAATATACTATTTGAGAAATCAGTTGAACTTAATACCACTAAAAGAAAAACAAGGATTTGTAGGGGCCAATCGCCCTCATAAAGGGAGAAAAGCAGCCACAACAGACATATTTATGGCTACTTTTGGCAACCACAAATACGTCGGTCGCAAAGGTTTGTGGCGGCCAAAACATCCACAAATTGAGTTTTTTTTTGTTATCATCTGTGAGGGCTTAAGCCCTCACAAAATTGTGACAAAAAAATCCGCCACTAATTTTTGAGGGCTTAGACTGCCACGAAAGACATCAATCATCATAATAATTCCTCTTATCATTAGCTCCACTTCCTCCATCATTATTTGATGAAATGTTACCTGAAGACAATAGTCCCTCAAAAGTATTATTGATTGCTATTGGAGACAACATAGTTTAAAATTGCAATTCATCTTCAAGTACACCACCACTAGTCGACGAATCTATATCTGATTGAGGTTGATTTAAATATGATCAGATCAAGCCTATTGTTGGCATAGTCTGTCTATATGGAGCTTGATTTGCTTGCAGTTGAGGAAGCTGTTGTGAAAATGAGGGAACATACTGATAATTATTAAAATATTGTTGTTGTTGAAATATTGGTAACTGTTGTTGTTGGAAGGCGAAGTTTAGAGGATCATGTTGTTGTTGCTGGAAATTTGGAGGCGGTTACAGTTTTTCGGAGTATTGAGAGTATTGTTGCTACTTCTGGAACAATGATTGATGGTTCAACTATTAAGGCTTTGATTGTTGTTGTTTGTTAGACGGGAGCTACTGATGAAACGCCGGAGGAAATGAAAATTGTTTGTGTTGAAATTGTTATTGCTACTTAAACTGCAGGTGCTGCTTTTAAATCTTTTAATTCCATTCTTCATTTAGTTTATCAATTGCTCCACGTATCAAATGTTGTGTTTTTTCTTCATGCTCACTTATCCATTGTTCCTTTAATCGGTAAACATTGTTTGTCGACGAACGGTGAGATTGATCCGTACTAGCATAAAAAGAAGATGTTTCGATCTGAATATATCATGTTGGACCTTTTATAAATGTTGACGATAAACTACTGATACCCAACATACATTATGTGTACTTACCACCACTAATGTTCATAAAAGTTGCGGTCTCATATTGTTTCCGCTGCACTGCAGCAGCTCGCTTAACAGGAGGAAAAGCAGCTTGTTGATCATCCCATTTTCCCATGGATTATTGAAGTTTTTCCTGTATAAAAAATAATAAAATAATTAAAATAGTTAATTAATATATAATAATTTAGAAAGCTAATTCACTCTAATTAGAATGTATATAGTTACAGAAATATATATATATATATATATATATATATATATATATATAATATCAATTTAAATACTAATTAAATATATATTTATCTAAATCATTTATTGTATTTCATCAATATACTCATTTGTTTCAGGATTAACATGAAGATAACGATGTATCTCAACCTGAGTGACCTTTCTTCCAAGTTGTTTTTTCTAAAATATTATTTGTCAAGTTTAATTGTTGAAATCTAATAATTAATTATAAATTAATAGATATATATTAATAGTAATTACCTTATAATATTTAATTTCTCCAGCGGATATTAAACCTGATGTAGCTAAATAACACTAGAAGGGGGGTTGAATAGGGATTTTGTTGTTTAAAAATAATTTCTAAGTGTTTTAAAAACTATCCTCTCACTGAGGATGGCTAGCTCGAGGATGAGATTTTTCAACTTGTTAGATCTAAGTTGAATAGGGATTTTTCAACTTCTTTCCTTGCCTTAAGACATGTGATCAATTTATTTAGGACTTGTTTGTAGTTGCCTTTTTGAATATTTGACTTTATAATCCTTTTAAATCACCTAATGGTACATGTAGCCTTTTGGCCTATGACATGATGAGTTGCTTTCATAAAGTGTTGGGATGTATTTCAAAAAGTTGACTATAGGCACATGCTAATATCATCATTCCTCGTACCTTTCTTTTGCATTCTTGCTACTTTTCTTCAAAGGCCTTTCTTTAATTATTTTTAATAGTATTTTGCCTTTATTAAATGAATCAAACAATTCATTCTTTAATACTATTCAGCCCTTGTTGAATGAATTCAAATAATTCATTCTTTAATACTATTATGGCTTTGTTTAATGAATTCAAACCAGCGAGGATAGCAGTTTCCTCAGCTCGTGAGGCCATCCTCGGCAAATTCCATACTTAGCATTTAACTCAGAATTTTCTTCTTTTTCCTTAATGAATGATAACATGTTTTCTTATATGAATACACTCAAAAGCACATATTAGTCATTAAACACAATCATAATCTTTTAATTAATTTTGTTATCATTAAAACCAATTGAGAGAGATTTTGTCTCAACAAAACCTCCCTTGTGAGTATTGATATCCCACTCAGATGCTTTATTAATCTTTGCTCTTTCTCTTTTTTGTTTGTAAGCATTTGTGTTTTATTTTGTCCACAAAATACTCCAGACATTTTCAGCAATCCAATTTAGAAGTTTTTCCTCGCTCTTATTACGCGAGTACACCAATATAGATGGCAGAGCTTGGAGAAACGATGGTCAAAAGAAGACAAAATTGCCTCATCATGCTTTATTTTCCAAGTACATTTTGCCTGTTGTTCATTTATTTAAATTAAAAAAGTATTAAAAATATTTTTCAATTATACAAATGTATAATCAATAATTAAATAACTTAATTTAATGACTTACTTTGAAACAATGCAAAAATTGATCAACTTCACTAAATTGCGGTGTCTTATCCTCTTTTATCTCACTACAAGACAATCATGGTTTTTTATATTTCTCTTGTATGACTTCAACAATTACCTTTGCAGATTATTTAAAAGGAAGAAATCTTAAAAGTTTACAAGCAAATTAAATTTAAAAATTAATTCATAAAATAATGTAAAATACAATAATTGACAATAAGGAAATATTTAACAAGCATAATTTTAGTTTTCATACCCACCTCATGATATAGAAGAATAGTTCCATCACTAGTAATAGTCGTCGGTATAGGCATGAGAGATGGGTTGTTAACAAAACGTGGTTTAACAATTTTTTTCTTACCATGTGATGTTTTGGATATTTTTCATATTCGAGTTGTTCATGTTCCTCCTAATATATATATATATATATGTGTGTGTGTATAAAGTGAAGTTCATATTTTATATTACAATATAATATTATATATAGACATGTATATTTATAAATTTTACGTAATTAATTAAATGTTTTCATATTCATCATCGTCGTCATTTTGATGAGTTAATTATGTAATTTTCTTTATAATTCTCTAAGAGCATCTCCAACGGTGAACTCAATATAAGTTCATTAAATGGGGTTCACTTTGTCGCATCATCTTGAAATAACTCATTTATTTTTTACGCTAACGGTGAACTCACATGTTCATTAGATAGGATTCACCACTAACAAATCATTCATTTATTATTATTTGTAAATTAATAAATTAATTCAAAAAAAAAGTAACCATAATCAAAGTATCGTTCCTTCATGAGAGAACGATGATGACAGTTTCGCACATCTCCAACCGTGAACTCGCAAAATACTGAAGGTTACGTAACTACACCTGGCAGGCGAACTCATTTTGGCTACTGTTGGAAATGCTCTAATTTACCAACGGTATACTACGTCTTTGTGGCGGCCTTTGCACTCACAATAGGGTGACTTTGTGGTGCTATTTGCAATCACAAATGAGTGATTTTGTGTCAGTCTATTGTCTCGCAAAGGCCCAACGTAATAATTTTGTGAGGGTATAAAATGCCACAAAATTCTCTAGAAATTCAAATACTTGTGAGGGCTTTTTTATGCCACAAATTTCAATTTTAGTATTTTTGAATACTTTTCAGCCAATAATTTTATCGTTCTTATTTTTTCTTTTCTACTTTCATATTAACTTATACTTTTTAAAGTAATTTTTACTTAGAAGTTGTTTTAAATTCATTTATTATTGATTCAAATAATAATTTTAAATTTTCACTAATTTAGATTTTCATTATTAAATATTTTAATATAAAAAAATGTATATTTTAAAAATGATATTTTTGAAGTCTTTTTCAAAATAATTTTTCATTTTAACATTTTTTTTAAAATTTTATTATTTAAAAAAAAGTTGTAACAACTAGATAAAATATATAAAATTATCTTTAAAACTAATTTTTCTATTTGTAGCTTTATATTAGATTTAAAAAAAAATTATTTTAACAAAATTATAAATAGTAGAAATTATTCTTTTTTAAATTGAAACAAACCAACCCATTAATGTCTCAAACAAATTTGGTTTTTTATTTACAAGTTCACACTACATCAAAAATAATATTTTAAAGCACATTTTTCAAGTCATTTATAGTGTTGTAGTATCTAGTGTTGTTAAAAGATACATCAGCGCTATTTAAAATAAAAACGCTATAATAGGTGCATATGTAGCACACTTCCTATGTTAGTTTTACAACGCTTTTCTAAAAAAAGTGTTGTCATAGGTCCATATAATGTGCACTTCTTATACTAGTTTTACGGCGCTTTTCTTTAAAAAAGTGTTGTAATAGGAGCATCCTTATACTAGTTTTACAACATTTTTTAAAAAAAAACGCTGTAATAGGTTCATTTTAAAAAGCTCTGTAAATTTATTCTAAAAAAAATGTAAAATGCTTCTCTTAGACTAGTTTTACAGTATTTTCTTAAAGAAGCGTTGTAATAAGTGCATTCCTATTCTAGTTGTAT
>JBBPBR010000008.1:54218160-54228774 GCA_037974775.1 Cicer pinnatifidum
TATATATATATATTAGTATTAATATATGGAGAATCGTGTAAATTGATATGAGTAGAGCATCATATAGGTATATGGGGTTCATTTTTGTAATTATTGAAGAACTTTTTAGATTTTGTAAATTATGAATTCATTTTTTTTATTGAAAGGTTGTTGCCTTACAAACTTGTTATTAATTATTTTATTAGATTTGATTATAATTTTATTAGTTTTCCTTGTATATAAAGACCTAGTTTAATCTATTTAAAAAAAAGAGTAAAATATAACATTTAAATATTTTAATATGAATAAGGCTTTTAAATAGGCTTATAGGCCAGACCATGATATGTCGTAGGCCAGACTCAGACCGAAATAAAAAGTCTATGATAGGCCGTAGGCTAGACTTAAGCCTTAAAAATTCATTGTAAGCCAAGTTCAGACCTTTCAAAGTTTAGCCTGACTTGGCCTATGATTAAAAGATAAAATTAAAAAAAAAAAAAATCTTACATTGAAAACTGATAAATAATATATATTTTATAATAAATTTTATTCATTAAAGTGACAATGAGAGAGTAATTTATTCTATGTTATATATATATATATATATAAGTGTTGTTTTCTCTATTTCATTACTACATTTATCTTATAGTATGTAAAAATTTCATTACCACAATTATCTTATAACATGTGAAATGATCAAATAGGTCATCACTCATTGTGGAATGAAGTAATTAACTTTTATTAAAATGTTATAGATAAATTATTAGGGGTCATCACTCTTGGATGATTTTTTCTGCTTCTGCTTTATCCACACATCTGAGGAGAATCATATCATGATTTCTCTTATAAAGCACATCCCCATTTAAGAAGAAGTTCATTGATTATATCCTTAAAGCTCTTTTGTCGTTCTTTGAAACACCCAATGTATATTCTTTATTCTTAACATATGATTTGATGTCATAAAACCATAGCTTACCATCAAACTCTTCTTCTATTGATAAGCAATATGCAGGTTTATCTCTTTGTTGAATCTTTATGGTCGGCACGTCTTGATTAGTGGTTATTTTGAACATTGACGACAAGGTGGCCAAGGCGTCAGCTAACTGGTTTTCTTCTCGAGGGATATGGTGAAAAGTAATTTTCTCAAAGTATTCTATCAATTCTTTGATATGGGTGTGATACGGAATCAATTTAGAATCTCGCGTTTCCCATTCTCCTTTCGTCTGATGGATGACCAACAATGAGTCTCCATATACCTCAAGAAATTTTACATTTGATTTGATAGTTGTTTTAATGCCCATAACACATGCCTCATATTCTGCAATATTGTTTGTACAATCGAAACACAACCTAGCCATAAATGGAGTGAACTGGTTCTCAGGGGAAATCAAAATGGCTCCAATTCCATGCCCCAACGCATTAGAGGCACCATCAAACACCAACGTATATTTTTCTTTATCAGATGATTCGGTCTCTTTAAATAAAGTCATTATGCTTTCATCGGGGAATTCACATTGCATTGATTGATAATCTTCTATCGGTTGTTGGGCCAAATACTCTGCTAGTACGCTTCCTTTGATAGATTTTTGTGTAACATATACCAAATCGTATTCTGATAACAACATATGCCAACGGGCAATCCTTCCAGTAAGAGCAGGTTTCTCAAAGATGTACTTAATTGGGTCCATTTTAGACACCAACCAAGTTGTATGACATAATATGTATTGCCTCAATCGACGAGAAGCCCATGCCAATGCGCAACATGTTCGTTCAAGTAGTGAATATTTTGTTTCACAACTGGTGAACTTTTTGCTCAAATAATAAATAACACGTTCTTTCCTACCAGATTCGTCATGTTGTCCCAGTACACATCTCATTGATTCATCAAGTACTGTTAAGTACATAATAAGGGGTTTCCCCGGAACAAGAGGTACTAAGACGGGAGGTTTTGATAAGTACTGCTTAATCTTTTCGAAAGCCTTTTGACAATTCTCATTCCATTCAACCTTTTGGTCTTTGCGCAACAATTTGAAAATCGGCTCGCATGTAGCGGTGAGATGCGATATAAACCTCGCAATGTAATTCAATCTACCCAAAAAGCCGCGAACTTCTTTTTCCGTGCGTGGAGCTGGCATTTCTTGTATTGCTCTTACTTTATCTGGGTCCACTTCTATCCCTTTTTGACTAACGATAAAACCAAGTAATTTGCCTGATCTTACACCAAAAGTGCATTTAGCAAGGTTTAAACGAAGCTTGAACTTCCTTAGTCGCTCAAACAACTTTTGAAGGTTAACAACATGATCTTCTTCGGTCCGAGATTTTGCGATCATATCATCCACATAAACCTCTATTTCCTTATGCATCATGTCATGAAACAAAGTTACCATTGCTCTTTGATAGGTTGCCCCAACATTCTTCAATCCAAATGGCATCACTTTATAGCAGAAAGTTCTCCATTGTGTGATGAATGTAGTTTTCTCCATATCTTCGAGAGCCATCTTGATTTGATTATATCCTGAGAAACCATCCATGAAGGAGAAAAGAGAGTATTGAGCAGTGCTATCCACCAGGACATCAATATGAGGCAGAGGAAAATCATCTTTAGGACTAGCTTTATTTAAATCCCGATAGTCAACACACATTCGAACATTTCCATCCTTTTTTGGAACTGGTACAATATTAGCCACCCATTGAGGATATTTTGCTACTGCTAAGAAACCAGCATCAAATTGTTTTTTGACCTCTTCTCTAATTTTAAGTGACATATCAGGTCTCATCCTCCTCAATTTTTGTTTAATTGGAGCATATTCAGGCTTGAGTGGTAGCTTGTGTTCAACTATGTTAGTATCTAGCCCAGGCATATCCTGATATGACCATGCAAAGACATCCACATAATCAAATAAAAGTTTAACCAACTTTTCTCGTTCGCTTTCTTTCATAGACATACCAATTTTAACTTCTTTCTTATCATGTTCCTCCCCTAAGTTGATCACCTCAACAGGTTCTTGATAGGGTTGGATTATCTTAGCTTCCTGTTCAATTAACCTTTCTAGTTCCGGGGAAGACTCACAGTCATCTTCACAATCTTCATCAGCGTGATTAATTAGACGTTCAAAATTACAAGAAAGGGTTCTAGCGCTGCCATTTTCAACATATTTGTTTTCAACTCTGCATAGTTTAAATTAAGGGGGAAAAGAAAATAAAAAAAAATATGAATAAGGATTGCCAAAAAAGAAAAGAGAAAGACAAAACCAGTTGGAGAATTCAAAAATGCATTTATTTATAATAAGTACAGAATTGAAATACATATGCCCTAGTTAATTATCCTTATAGCCTTGGGCATAGCAAAAAGAGTTAAAAAAAAATACATAATTACTTTGAACATGAATTAACAAACACGGGAAACTCGAGGATCTTCCATTTGTTGAGACTGGTGTTTGGAGAACAAGGGTACACTAGTTTGAGGGTGTCATCATCAACATGATCCTCTTCTGTGACATTCCCCAAACTTTTCAAAGAGCCG
Source organism: Cicer pinnatifidum (assembly GCA_037974775.1). Lineage (NCBI taxonomy): Eukaryota > Viridiplantae > Streptophyta > Magnoliopsida > Fabales > Fabaceae > Cicer > Cicer pinnatifidum. The sequence goes on from JBBPBR010000008.1 coordinate 54,221,660, forward strand.
GAATAATATATGCTCATCACACACATACACAACCTCTTCATACGCTTCCTCTTCTTCACACACATACACAACCTCCTGCCAAAGAAAGCCAACTTTTATTTTCTTTGTATTATCAACATCCCTTGTAAACATACTAGAAACCAGTAGATATTACTTTGAAAATTTGTATAATAAAAGGCAGAAAAATTTATTTCCCTAATAGTACTTTGCTTAAGTTTTATTACAAAAACAATCTAAAATCCAGCCAAAATTAGTGCGAAACAATACAAGATTTGGAACTCGAATTTATCTAAAAAATATAAATATGCACTGTTTTGCCTATAAATTGAGACAAAAATCAAGAAGAAAAAAAAAAAGGAAAAAACGAAACAAAAACACTTAAAAAGAAAGGAAGGAAACGAAAAAATACTAAAAAACAAGAAGGAGAAGGAAATAGGCAGAGTAATCAAAGGAAGAGGAAAAAAGTTTAAGGTATTGTTTTCATTTTAGTAGTTATATTCTATGAAATGAAGTAGTAATGAAAAATGAAATTTGTTGTTTAAGAATGGTGTCTTAATGTAAGGAAGAACAAACTAAGAACACAAGCAAACCTCTTGTCCCTTGGCCCCTTCTTTTTTCTCTTCTTCTATTTCCCTCTGTGCTTTTCTCTTTGCGTTTTTCTTTCTTAACTGCGGCTGCAATGTTTCAGCAAGGTGCTTGCCTTTCCTTTTGTTAACTTAGGTTTATTTTTTATTATTATTATTATTATTATTATTATTATTATTATTATTATTATTATTATTATTATTATTATTATTATTATTATTATTATCATTATTATTATTATTATTATCATTATTATTATATATTACTTTTCAGTTTGATTTATTTTTATATATTTATTACTCCTCTGTTAATTTTTATTTTCTTTTATGATTACCATAAATTTTATTTTTTTGGATTTTAAGGTCATTGGTCCATTATAAGCTTTATATTTTTAACCTTCATTTATTTTTATTATTTTCAAATAAGTCTTATTTTATATATTAAATTCAATTAATATTTATAATGAATATTAAATCTGCTAAATATATAAAGAAATTTTTTTTATTAAAAACTAATTGGATTTATTGCCTTATAACCTATTAGTTGCCAGAACACAAGTTGTACAACTTGATGGTTCTAAAACTCATTTTTATAATTAAGATAATTTAAAATCATTTTTTTTTATTTTTTAAACAATTCGATTATTTAGATGTGACAGTTTATTTGAGTTGGTAAGGCACAAGTTTTACTACTTAGTGGTCTTGAAACTCTATTTTAAAAAATGATAAAATATTCTTAAGAAGGTTAAATTAGATGCAACATCTTTTTACTTCTTGAGTTTTGAGACACGAGTTGTACAACTCGATCGTCTTAAAACTCATATTTTAAAAACAATTATTCAAATCAAGCAAGTCCATTTCTTTATGTTTGTCAAAAATATAATTTATTTAAAAGCAATCAACACATCAACATTTTCAACCAAGAACTACGTAGCTTTGATTTCTCCATCGCACCAGGAGATACGTAGGAGCAAGATCACACTCTTGTCAAACACAATAATAAAAACTTTTTTTACTCTTTTTAACACGCTTTTATTTCAAAAAAAAATCATATTTATAAAAAATAATTGTATATACATATTTAATAATAAAGAGAAACAAATATAGTTAAGTTGATATGATTTTGCACAATTAATTATAGGTAACCGTTTTTAAGCGGATGTCGTAGGGTGCTAATACCTTCCCTACGCATAATCGACTCCCGAACTCAAAAATTTGGTTCAAAAGACCATTTTTTTTATTTTTTACATTTTTAAGGGTTTCCCAATATTTTCCCTATTTTAAAATAAATTTTGGTGGCGACTCCATTGAATTTGAGAAACACTCGAAATTTTAGACCGCGACACTAATTAAAAGAAAATAAAAGTACATATTTGTTACAAGTTATTTTTAAAAATAATCATTTTTTCGTAATTAAACATCACTTTTAGGAGTTTTTCATTTTTTTTTTTTTATTATAAGTATTGTGCTTGGTGTTTTAATGAGGCAGAAATAAATTGACATGTATTTTTGAAGGATCCTTGAAGTGTGGCAAGGGGTTGGTATGTGGGAGATGATCCAACGTGTAAAATTGGAAGTTGTTTTTTTTTTCTTCGTTTGCTAGAATTGAATTATATGTTAAAGAGATGAGAATGAGGCCTTCATAGCTACAAAAATCTTGTGTTTATATTATTAAGTTTTTAGTTTGTATCAACCTGATTATCTTTGAGTTAGATGTCAAATTTGTGGTAAATAGTTTTTATTCCTCATCAATTATTCTATCTGAAATTTAAGCTATCTTAACATATCGTAGAGTTTTACTTGCTCTTTATTTTGACAGCTCTCGTATTGAAATCTCTATGAATAGCCACATATATACACATAACCCTACATGTATTAAATTTTATAATTTTTTTATGAAATAAAGTTTTTTTTTTTTTTTGCCTAAAACAAACACGACAATTTTAGTGATAAAAAGGAATATGTAGCGAGTTGAAGAAAATAATATGACATAAAACATGGTAATAAAAAGGCAAGTTTAAGTGAAACATGGTTCATCATATAAGAGTAGACCATACTTTATTTTATTTAGTACAAGGGAGAAACAAAACATTACATAGATGCATGTTTCTAGTTTCCATATATATCCTCATTCCTTATATTGTCCTTCACCTTTGTTTCTACCATTGTGTCCGTTATAGTCTTCAACGGGGGGCTCACTATTGTAGTTTCTCGAGGCCCATCCTTCCCATATTGAGGGTCCCCATTCTGTGATAAAACCCATTGCATAATCTCTCATAGCTCTCCAATCAATTCCTGCTAAACGATCTTCGGATTGCTGAGCTGCCACAATAGTCATAAGAAGAGGAGCACACACAAAGAATACTAAGATAAAAAAATTTGTTTTCATCCTTGCTTAATTAATTTCTTTAAGTTTGTTGTAAAATATGAATAATATCTTCAAATATTTATAGTCATCACGCATGGGAAAAATAAGATTATTTTAAAAGACAAAAACATATTGAAGAAAAATATATTGCATACTAAAAAGAAAAAGACAATATGTATTCCAGCCAATTGCGAAGACAATGGGTCATCAAAATCCATTGAGCCATGGAAAGGTTAAATAAATTAATTAGTACATGTTTGTCTTTTGGATCGTGATTATTTGAGGATTAAAGAGACGTTGTATCCAATTAATCTTTTTTATAAAGTTGCTAAATTAAGCAAAGCACCACTGCCATTCCATTAAGCAACAAAAAGTCAAAATTCAGATAAATCACTGCAGCAAGATGAAATACCTTAATAAATCACTTGCATTTTATCACAATAAATGTTAAGAAACTCATTCTATCTTCTGTTGAAAGTTTATCGAATCTTTTAGAGTAAAATAACTATTTATTATGTTTTAATAGAATTAGTAAAATTAATTTATATTTTACTGTATGTTTCAATGACATTAGTTAATAAAAATAAATTAAAAAATTCAAATTTAATTTACTGGTATTAATAATTTAAAATTACAATTAATAGGAAGATAAAATAAAATCAATTTAATTTCAAAAATAATTACAAGTTTTAGTGACAGACAATATCATAGAAATAGATTAATAGTATATATATATTTATCTTATTTTTAGTGACAGACAATACTGTAGAAATAGATCAATTCTTTATTTATATTTATCTAGTTTTTAGTGACAGTCTTTATTGTAGGTAGAAATCAAAAACGTGTAGTGACAATCCACAAAACATGTAGTGACAGTCCTCAAAGCGTAGCAAAATGGTCCCTTAAATATAGTGACACTAGATTTGTGTGTCACTTAAAGTATTATTCACATTTACCTACAGTTGTTTACTTTTAGTGACAAACTTTATGTGTCATGATAAGTCAATTTTTTTGTAGTGCATTTAGGAAACCTCATTTGCAAATGGAGACTTTCTATTATGGCAAAAAAATAATATATTGATATATACTTTTAAAAAAAGAGTATATTGGTAAAAAAAATTCAAAAATAGGTTATTTAAAAAATAAATAAATAAAAAGCCCTCATGTTGTATATTTTGTAACTTTTAACCAACGACGTGATTAGAATTTGTATAGAAAAAAACTCATACATTAGAAGCTTTTCTTTTTAGCAACACGTTTGAAGTTCTACAATTCAAAGAACAAGAGAAGGTTATGGAAGAAAATTTCTTGTGATGATACTAAGAAGAAGGACAAAAATTCCAAATTCAACTTGGTGATGGTGGTGGTGATGATGTGGGTGTGAGTTTTAAATGAAGGAGAATATTTATTTCCTTTGTTTACGAAGGAGGAAGAAAACTAGCAATAAACACTACTTTTTTCAATGTAAACAACTAAATTTTTTATTAAAAAATTCATCATAAGTTTTATTTATATGTCTTATGCTACAAGAAAATAGACATATACCAACAGTAGTTTATAGTAACAAAATTAAAAATTGTAGGTATATATAAGCTATACCCACAGATAAACTATTTATTGTTGGTATAGGTGTATTATACCATCGGTGACATAAATTTGTTACTAATTGTTATAGTTACACAATTAATTTTGAGGCTATAGACATTAAATTTTTGTAAAAACATTTACTCAGTGTAAGCCAAAAAAAATTCAATGGAGGCAAATTCCTAATTTTTTAATGCACCCAATTTTAATGGAGCCAAAATCTTAATTTTCTCAATGAAGGCAAAAATATTTCAATTGAGCCAAAGTCCAAATTTTTGTAATGGAGCCAAAAATAAATTAATAGAACCAAAATGTAAATCACTAAACCCTAAATCAGTACCAACTAAACCCTTTCTTCTCAAAAACGCCTAAAACCCAAAATACGTTACATTGTTCTTCTCTTTCACCCAATCTAAAATACGTTACTACTTTCTTCTCTTTCACTCAGTGTTATGGCAATCAATAATTCTTATTTTTGTTACTTGTATTTGTGGATTACCGATTTACATGTTTGTTTGTTAGTTATTGTTCCTTCTGGTAATACTATTTCTCTGGAACCTTCAATTGTATCTGTAGCAAACAGATGCTATTGTTTGGTGTCACGCTGTGCTTGTTTAACATATGAATCCCTTGTGCTTAAATGATGGTTCGACTTCCATTTATTTTCCATATTCTGGAACTGAGAAAGTGGGAGAAAACCAATTTAACTATTTTCATGGCTTAAATTTAAATTAAAAATGAAATGCATTTAACTTATTTGTTTACATCGATACCCGCACTCATAAAGATGGAACAATTGTTAATGAAAAGGCTGCGAAATTGATTGTAAGTTTTGATAATATTTACACTACAAGAAAAACTGGATATACCTACGGCTTATTTTGTCTTTACCCACGGCATGTCTGTAGGTAACTAAAAATTACGCACGGATTACCTACGGACACGGGTTCGTAAGTAAATCGCTCGTAGGAATATTTTTTTAATATATGTCTAAATTAAATTGTAAGCATATTAAAACATCATTGTCAAAACAAAGTGAAATTTTATATAAACAATGTTTTTAAAATACACATCCTAACTGCCACAAGTTTCAAAATAAGGACAACTTACACTACCAAAATTCTCAAAGTAAGCACATTGTCACTAGCAAAAGTTTCAAAATACACATAACAACATTATCGTAAGAATATATAGATAATGCCTACACAAGTCTAAGCAAAATATGTAGTCATAACTACTATATGAAAATGACACTGAAACCAGTACTAATCGCCGTCATCATCGTTAGACGCATCCTCGTCATAATCTGGATGACAACGACGACGGGATGACTCGACCTGTATGGAAGCAACACTTTTTGCCAATGTTGCTAGCTGTATCTAGAGCTCTTTAGTGCGCTGCTCATCCTCTTATCGACGTTGCTCTACTTTCTTTAGTTCCTCTCGCGCCTCTTGTGCCTCGTGTTCTGCCACTTTTGCTCGCTCCTCAAATGTTGTTATCTGTGCAGCTATCTCGTTAGAGTGTTGAGACAAGACAATTGCGCAACCTCTAGATGGACGAGAATTTGGGACTAGACTTGCGACACCTGGTCTGTAAAGCGAAGTCTCCAGCACCACAGATCCTCCCTTTATTCTTCCCCCCAACAGGATCGACCCATATGTCTAAGCGAGCTTCCGCATTAACCACTTGGCTACAACTACTAGATGCTTCCCCTTTTTTGGAAGCTTCTTGCAACTTACCTTGAAATGTTTCCTACAATATTAAATAGAAAATAATTTAACATAATCAAATTATTTTTACAAGAAATACAAATGAAAGAATGAATGATTTAATATTTCTTACATATGTTTTTTTTGCTCTTTCATCAACCCAAGAGTTGTCCTTCTTCTTAGTGTGAGTTTTAAAAAGACCTCATCCAATGTGGGGTCTCTACCTAACTCTTCAACCTTACAAAAAATAAAAACAACATAACCGTGAATAAAATGAGAGGCACATTTCAGCAACAAAGGAAAACAACAAAATATTTCAGCAAAATAGCTCTATGCATTTTGAAACAACAACACAACAAAACAATAAAAATAGCAAATAAATATCATGTGCTTATCATACAAATAATTCACATACAAAGAAACACATCAATGGCAAAGTCTAATAAGTAATAACAACATCTCTTTCTACATGATGAAAGCAATAAATATCATGTGTTTATCATGCAAATAATTCACATACAAGAAACACATCAATGGCAAAGTCTAATAAGTAATAACAACATCTATTCTCAATTTTTCACAATCCCAAATTTAAAATTCTTGCCCAGTGTCTAGAAATCCACATAATCAAGCAATCACTTCTAAGTTGCTAATAAAAGGTAGGGTTGTCCACAAAAGATAAGCAATGGATCCAATATCTCCATGGAATCTCCATGGCATTAGTTTATATCACAAAAATGTTATTTCATCAAGGATATAGAAAGTGTACCATCCAAATGGTATGTTCAGCAATGGATATAGATCCACCAGTATCGAGAGCTCCTCCTTTAGAAGAAGCACGATTTTTCTGGGTCAATATGTGGGGCTTCT
>JBBPBR010000008.1:54229274-54248324 GCA_037974775.1 Cicer pinnatifidum
TTTTTTTTTTTTTTTGCCTAAAACAAACACGACAATTTTAGTGATAAAAAGGAATATGTAGCGAGTTGAAGAAAATAATATGACATAAAACATGGTAATAAAAAGGCAAGTTTAAGTGAAACATGGTTCATCATATAAGAGTAGACCATACTTTATTTTATTTAGTACAAGGGAGAAACAAAACATTACATAGATGCATGTTTCTAGTTTCCATATATATCCTCATTCCTTATATTGTCCTTCACCTTTGTTTCTACCATTGTGTCCGTTATAGTCTTCAACGGGGGGCTCACTATTGTAGTTTCTCGAGGCCCATCCTTCCCATATTGAGGGTCCCCATTCTGTGATAAAACCCATTGCATAATCTCTCATAGCTCTCCAATCAATTCCTGCTAAACGATCTTCGGATTGCTGAGCTGCCACAATAGTCATAAGAAGAGGAGCACACACAAAGAATACTAAGATAAAAAAATTTGTTTTCATCCTTGCTTAATTAATTTCTTTAAGTTTGTTGTAAAATATGAATAATATCTTCAAATATTTATAGTCATCACGCATGGGAAAAATAAGATTATTTTAAAAGACAAAAACATATTGAAGAAAAATATATTGCATACTAAAAAGAAAAAGACAATATGTATTCCAGCCAATTGCGAAGACAATGGGTCATCAAAATCCATTGAGCCATGGAAAGGTTAAATAAATTAATTAGTACATGTTTGTCTTTTGGATCGTGATTATTTGAGGATTAAAGAGACGTTGTATCCAATTAATCTTTTTTATAAAGTTGCTAAATTAAGCAAAGCACCACTGCCATTCCATTAAGCAACAAAAAGTCAAAATTCAGATAAATCACTGCAGCAAGATGAAATACCTTAATAAATCACTTGCATTTTATCACAATAAATGTTAAGAAACTCATTCTATCTTCTGTTGAAAGTTTATCGAATCTTTTAGAGTAAAATAACTATTTATTATGTTTTAATAGAATTAGTAAAATTAATTTATATTTTACTGTATGTTTCAATGACATTAGTTAATAAAAATAAATTAAAAATTCAAATTTAATTTACTGGTATTAATAATTTAAAATTACAATTAATAGGAAGATAAAATAAAATCAATTTAATTTCAAAAATAATTACAAGTTTTAGTGACAGACAATATCATAGAAATAGATTAATAGTTTATATATATTTATCTTATTTTTAGTGACAGACAATACTGTAGAAATAGATCAATTCTTTATTTATATTTATCTAGTTTTTAGTGACTGTCTTTATTGTAGGTAGAAATCAAAAATGTGTAGTGAAAATCCCCAAAACATGTAGTGACAGTTCTCAAAGCGTAGCAAAATGGTCCCTTAAATATAGTGACACTAGATTTGAGTGTCACTCAAAGTATTATTCACATTTACCTACAGTTGTTTACTTTTAGTGACAAACTTTGTGTATCATGATAAGTCAATTTTTTTGTAGTGCATTTAGGAAACCTCAGTTGCAAATGGAGACTTTCTATTATGGCAAAAAAATAATATATTGATATATACTTTTAAAAAAAGAGTATATTGGTAAAAAAAAATTCAAAAATAGGTTATTTAAAAAATAAATAAATAAAAAGCCCTCATGTTGTATATTTTGTAACTTTTAACCAACGACCTGATTAGAATTTGTATAGAAAAAAACTCATACATTAGAAGCTTTTCTTTTTAGCAACACATTTTAAGTTCTACAATTCAAAGAACAAGAGAAGGTTATGGAAGAAAATTTCTTTGTGATGATACTAAGAAGAAGGACAAAAATTCCAAATTCAATTTGGTGATGGTGGTGGTGATGATCTGGGTGTGAGTTTCAAATGAAGGAGAATATTTATTTCCTTTGTTTACAAAGGAGGAAGAAAACTAGCAATAAACACTACTTTTTTCAATGTAAACAACTAAATTTTTTATTAAAAAATTCATCATAAGTTTTATTTATATGTCTTATGCTACAAGAAAATAGACATATACCAACATCAGTTTATAGTAACAAAATTTAAAATTGTAGGTATATATAAGCTATACCCACAGATAAACTATTTATTGTTGGTATAGGTGTATTATACCATCGGTGACATAAATTTGTTACTAATTATTATAGTTACACAATTAATTTTGTGGCTATAGACATCGAATTTTTGTACAAATTTTTACTCAGTGTAAGCCAAAAAAAATTCAATGGAGGCAAATTCCTAATTTTTTTAATGCACCCAATTTTAATGGAGCCAAAATCTTAATTTTCTCAATGAAGGCAAAAACATTTCAATTGAGCCAAAGTCCAAATTTTTGTAATGGAGCCAAAAATAAATTAATAGAACCAAAATGTAAATCACTAAACCCTAAACCCTAAATCAATACCAACTAAACCCTTTCTTCCCAAAAACGCCTAAAACCCAAAATACGTTACATTGTTCTTCTCTTTCACCCAATCCGATCCCCAATCTAAATCCCTAACCTCTCAATCTCGAGCCTCAATCAGTCGCCTTCTCCTTCTCGCCGTCGATCAACCACCTTCTCTCTGTTGAATCTCGAGTTGTGACCATTGTTGACGCCATCGCCGTAATCATTCTCGCACCACATCCACTGTTTTCGTCGTTGCCGTGGCCGTTCTCGCACCAAGTCCACCGTTTTCGTCGTCGTTGTGACCACCGTTCTACACCACCGTTCCACTGTTTTTGTTTTGTAATTTGTGTGTTGTTTTGAATTTTTTGTGAGTTTGATTGAGACTTAGGGTTCATACTAGAATTTCTGAGGAAACGCTTTCTGTTTCTGTGCCTAAACTATTCATAAACCATGAGAAAATTGGTTTTGTTTCTAGACTTCAAAAACGATTTAAAACATGAAAAATTGTTCGGGTTCACTGATGTTGTTTAAATAAGAACTTGGTGCTGAATACTAAACGTGTTATGGCAATCAATAATTCTTATTTTTGTTACTTGTGTTTGTGGATTACTGATTTACATGTTTGTTTGTTAGTTATCGTTCCTTCTGGTAATACTATTTCTCTGGAACCTTCAATTGTATCTGTAGCAAACTGATGCTATTGTTTGGTGTCACGCTGTGCTTGTTTAACATATGAATCCCTTGTGCTTAAATGATGGTTCGACTTCCATTTATTTTCCATATTTTGGAACTGAGAAAGTGGGAGAAAACACATTTAACTATTTTCATGGCTTTAATTTAAATTAAAAATAAAATGCATTTAACTTATTTGCTTACATCGATACCCGCATTCGTAAAGATGGAACAATTGTTAATGAAAAGGCTGCGAAATTGATTGTAAGTTTTGATAATATTTACACTACAAGATAAACTGGATATATCTACGGCTTATTTTGTCTTTACCCACGGCATGTCCGTAGGTAACTAAAAATTACGCACGGATTACCTACGGACACGGGTTCGTAAGTAAATCGCTCGTAGGAATATTTTTTTAATATATGTCTAAATTAAATTGTAAGCATATTAAAACATCATTGTCAAAACAAAGTGAAATTTTATATAAACAATGTTTTTAAAATACACATCCTAATTGCCACAAGTTTCAAAATAAGGACAACTTACACTACCAGAATTCTCAAAGTAAGCACATTGTCACTAGCAAAAGTTTCAAAATACACATAACAAAATTATCGTAAGAATATATAGATAATGCCTACACAAGTCTAAGCAAAATATGTAGTCATAACTACTATATGAAAATGACACTGAAACCAGTACTACTCATCGCCGTCATCATCGTTAGACGCATCCTCGTCATAATCTGGATGACAACGACGACGAGATGACTCGACCTGTATGGAAGCAACACTTTTTGCCAATGTTGCTAGCTGTATCTAGAGCTCTTTAGTGCGCTGCTCATCCTCTTGTCGATGTTGCTCTGCTTTCTTTGGTTCCTCTCGCGCCTCTTGTGCCTCGTGTTCTGCCACTTTTGCTCGCTCCTCAAATGCTGTTATCTGAGCAGCTATCTCGTTAGAGTGTTGAGACAAGACATTTGCGCAACCTCTAGATGGACGAGAATCTGGGACTAGACTTGCGACACCTGGTCTGTAAAGCGAAGTCTCCAGCACCATAGATCCTCCCTTTATTCTTCCCCCCAACAGGATCGACCCATATGTTTAAGCGAGCTTCCGCATTAACCACTTGGCTTCAACTACTAGATGCTTCCCCATTTTTGGAAGCTTCTTGCAACTTACCTTGAAATGTTTCCTACAATATTAAATAGAAAATAATTTAACATAATCAAATTATTTTTACAAGAAATACAAATGAAAGAATGAATGATTTAATATTTCTTACATATGTTTTTTTTGCTCTTTCATCAACCCAAGATTTATCCTTCTTCTTAGTTTGAGTTTTAAAAAGACCTCATCCAATGCTCTACCTAACTCTTCAACCTTACAAAAAATAAAAACAACATAACCGTGAATAAAATGAGAGGCACATTTCAGCAACAAAGGAAAACAACAAAATATTTCAGCAAAATAGCTCTATGCATTTTTAAACAACAACACAACAAAACAATAAAAATAGCAAATAAATATCATGTGCTTATCATGCAAATAATTCACATACAAGAAACACATCAATGGCAAAGTCTAATAAGTAATAACAACATCTCTTTCGACATGATGAAAGCAATAAATATCATGTGTTTATCATGCAAATAATTCACATACAAGAAACACATCAATGGCAAAGTCTAATAAGTAATAACAACATCTATTCTCAATTTTTCACAATCCCAAATTTAAAATTCTTGCCCACTGTCTAGAAATCCACATAATCAAGCAATCACTTCTAAGTTGCTAATAAAAGGTAGGGTTGTCCACAAAAGATAAGCAATGGATCCAATATCTCCATGGAATCTCCATGGCATTAGTTTATATCACAAAAATGTTATTTCATCAAGGATATAGAAAGTGTACCATCCAAATGGTATGTTCAGCAATGGATATAGATCCACCAGTATCGAGAGCTCCTCCTTTAGAAGAAGCACGATTTTTCTGGGTCAATATGTGGGGCTTCTTCACCATGCTCAGTCCAATACCAATAATTTGGTTGAGACCCAAACCTATACAAGTGAAGTTTGACTTCACTTGCAGATAATACACCACTACACATACAATTGTGACAAGGACATCTGATGCCACCATCTTTTACAAATTGATTTCGACTTATTGCCTTTGTTATAAACTCTTCAACACCTTTTGCGAAGGCTGGTTTCAACCCCCCTCGTTGAACATAAAGTCTATCATATACCCAACTACGATCTGGGTGGTAGCCATCCATACTTTGAAGGACAAACAAAGAATTGAGGAGCGATGGAACTGTTAACATAATGTATTCTTACATATCAAATAGGATATCTATACAAACCTCAAATAGATAATTCACATTTAATAGACAATTCACATTTAATTGGTTAATTTCAAATTTTACATGAAGAGTTACACTAATTAATTCATATGTTGACAATTTTGTTTTGGGATTCTTTTGATATGAATTATTGTGTTTATACCATCATATATATGCATCATATATATGAATTATTGACTATTAACAGAAGCAGAAAACAAAAGCAGAAAACAGAAGCAGAAAATAGAAGCAGAAAACATATGCAGAAAACAGAAGTACAAAACAGAAGCACAAAACAGAAGCATTTTAAATGAAAAATAGAAGCAGAAAACAGAAGCATTTTAAATGAAAAACAGAAGCAGCAAACAGAAGCAGAAAACAGAAGCATTTTAAATGAAAAACAGAAGCAACAAACAGAAGCAGCAAACAGAAGCAGAAAACAGAAGCAGAAAATAGAAGCATTTTGAAAGAGTCCATGTATGTACCTGGCAAGATGAATATCTGGTATTGAAACAGGACGAAGTTGGTCACTATCCGAAAGTGAATTGCAATTGTTGTGAATCCACGGATATATTGTCCACTCACCAGCAGTTTGGCAACTTAAATTATCCAGAGAGCCAATTGATAGACAAAAATAAAGAGAAAATCCCCAAAAAAAAATCAGAAGCGTTATATTTGCTTTGTGACTTATCATTAGGTCATTTGTAACATTAAAAATATCAACATGGAAAAGACAATCATTCTTACTTGTTAAGAATAAAACTTTAGCATATCATCATGTTGTATGAAAATTCATTTCCCTGACAGATAAATCCTACACCATAATAAGATGCATTAGTTAGGCATAGGGAAAGAGCACATCTAAATGTAACTCATATATAAGCATGGTTATATTAAATCAATTAATATTAAATTGAAACAACTTTATTATCAAAATCAGTTAGAAAATTACAACTTATTGCTATCTAACTATTTTAATTTTCCATTACCATCATCTCTATAACAACTGCAAGTGTTAGAAAAATGTGGCCAATAAATAGGTAGTGATCTACATATTGATATCTCATTTGTATGCGAAAAACATGGTAGGAAATGACGAATCTCATATATTTGAATCTTAAAAAGCTTTTCTGTAAGCAAATACATAGACCAGGTACAATAAAACAGAGTAGCACATCTTACAAGACAGTCATTAACAAAAACAAGGTCTAGGCCAGCGATTTATTGACCCAACAGTGCAACTTGATCCTTTTGTACTGACTGAGTTAGGTTGATATCAAAGAGCTCGCATCGAATAGGCATCTCTATCTCATAGAAGGGGTTCTTCAGAACATAATCCGTATACAATCCATATATGAATTTCAATAAACTTTCTATTTGTTGAGTGCCAGGCTCACATACTGCAAAAAACTTTGTCCCTGTTGGAGAGAAGAATTAATTTCACATGTCATGACTTATAAGTTATAACAAAATCTAAAATCTAAACAACAATATGGATAGGAAATTATTAAATAGTGCTTCCATTTGCCACAGATAATACACAAAATACTTCATCACAATGAATGAAAAGGGCCAATTAAGATGACAACACGACAGTGAAAATTCAATCGCAAATTGTGACAACTCGTACATCAGCCAAATATCTAGAATCTAAACTTTGAAATTCACCATCATCCGAATCAGAATATGCATATGCATGTCTGCCACCTTTCCTTTACATAGACTAGGAGAGTCCCATATCAGGTAATAAATAAATTTATTTTCTTTTGTCTCAGCATGGAATTCAAAAAACTTGCACTGAGCAGTGAGTGCCTAATATTTGATATATGACTGACAGTACATAGAATATCAAATACAACTTTTCACTAAGTTTATGTCCCAGCCTCCATCACAATAATGATATATAAATTTACAATATATATAACATGTCAAAGTATTTGCAGCTTCACCATCAATGAACTTTGCATAGCATATCAAAATATGGAAGATAGAAACATAGTCCCATATGTAAAATGTCAAAATTAAATGAGCAAGGAGTACTCATGTTACCAAAATTAAATGAGCAAGAAACATAGTCCCATATGTAAGATTCAACAAGCAACCATATTACAAAGAGAGAACAAATGAGTTAGGGTTTGCAAATAAATTAGTAAACATTCAATTACACAACAAATAATCATGAAAATCAAACAAATTAGAGATAGAAAATGACATAACGATGAACGAGAGTGAAATAGAGAGTGAACCGAGAGAGAACAAGCATGCTTGAATGACAAACACTACGCCAAAAATTGTATTTTACAGCGCTTTTTTTAAGCCTTTTACAGCGCTTTTTCAAAAAAAAAAAGCGCTGTGGATTCGAGCGCTGTAAAAGATACAACAGCACTTTTAAAAAAGCGCTCTTAAAGGCACCTTTTATAATGCGCGCTTATTATGCACCTTTTACAGCGCTTGTTACAAAAAAGCGCTGTAAAAGGCTTACCCATATTTCATATATTTGGGGTACCTTTTACAGCGCTTCTTCGTAACAAGCGCTGTAAAAGGGGATACCTTTTACAGCGCTTTTTTGTAACAAGCGCTATAAAAGGCATACCCATATTTCATATATTTGGGGTACCTTTTACAGGGCTTTTTTTAACAAGCGCAGTAAAAGGCATACCCATAATTCATATTTGGTATGCCTTTTACTTCGCTTTTTATAACAAGCGCTGTAAAAGGTGTTTTTTTTTATTTTTATTTTTTTATTTTTTTTTTAACCCTGTATATATTTTAAAAGCGTTTTTTAGCTTTTTATGGCACTTTTTTTTATAAAGCGCTGTCTTTTATCTTTTTATCCAAAATTAGTTTGAACCAGTTCACACAACACATCCAGAATCAGTAATTTAGAACATATTCATGTGCATGTTAAAACAGAAACAGAATCAGTAACACAACCATAACCAGAACCAGAACCAGAGCCCAGAATCAGTTAAAACATAATCAGTTCACACAATATGATACATATATATTATCCTGTAACACAGTAATTTACAACATAAATAATTAAATATACATTGAATCTAATTTACAACATATTCATATGCATGTTTATATACTGTCCTATGATCATATACATATAATAACTATGCACCATATAATATTCAGATCCCTTGCCCAGCAGCATGCTATTTCCCAGAAAATCAAATAATTTTCATTTCAAGCACATACTCACACCATTCCTCCTTTAATTCCATCAGATCTTGCTCAGAATATGATGGACTAGAATTTTCAAAGTACTGCAATATAAAAATTGAACATATTATATTAAGTTAGTATCAAATATATAGATAATTTATATATGAAAATCATATAATCAAAATACCGTACCGTTTCTGGGATAATAGTTTTATTCTTGTCAACAATCTCCTTCATGAATCTCAATACGTAGTACCCACAGTCGATGTTGTTTGTTTGACGATGGCACTTTATTGGGATCCATGTAATATTATTAGACTTTTGCTTCGACACTACCGCACCTCTTTGAGCTCGAAAAACTTTTAATGCACTATCAAATGAATAAATGTGATTATTTTAGCATGAACAAACACTTATTTATATATATGTGTAACAAAAATAAATGAATATTACTTACGTGTCGAACAAAGTCTTGATTTCAGAGTGATTGTTGTAATCGCCATGCAAGGGATCCAAATAGTATACAACTTCAGAGACGGCATTGATTGCAAATAGCACCCAATGTGCCCTACAACAACAAAAAATTGGTTAAACAATTTTGTCTATACACAACTAATAAATTAAATTCTCATCAATTAAAAAAGATAAAATTACGTACCCTGAATTATATGGTGCTAAGAACAATTTATCCTTTGAAATATTTCCTAAAAACATATTTACAATGTATTTCTTTACATTGTCTTCATCCAGTTTCCACATGGATGTTTTATGCGGAGAGAAGAATGAGTATTTATTCGATAATTTCCTAGGGCACACGACCTTCTCATGCAAAAACCTTCAATGAAAATTTTAAACTAGATTAATTACCAATACATTTAATTAATTACCAATAAATGCAATTAAAAGTATTTTTTACCTTATATACAAGCTCATTACAGTTGCACTGAGCTCCTTATGTTCGAGAAGTTTGTATACGTGCTCCTTGTCGAACAATTCCTCATACTCCTCTCCGAATATTTCTTTATTCATGTGTATCATGCGCGAATCGTCGCTGCTGCACAGGTTCTTTTTTACTTGGATGTCAAGACACGCCCCGTATTTACCAAGGCGTGGCTGACTTATTTTAGGAGCAGCAGCAGCAGCGACTGATTTGCCACGATCCAATTTTTTTATTGCTGCAAGTTTGGCAGCTTTATTGGCCTCCGGCCTTTGTAATTTGGCAACTCTATTAACCTCCAATTTTTTAGGTTTGCTGCCTTTTTTTTGGATGTGCGGGTGGTTTATTTATTTGGACCTACAAAAATGAGGTTAAATGTTAGTTTATTGAATCTGAAAAAATTGACAAAGCTTATGCAATAAATGTGACAAACCTTATTGGGAGACGTAACTGATTTGTTTCTGGGAGGGCTTTTAATGAGGGCAACAAGGTTCGTGGGCCATGCCACGTAACTAACAATAGCTTCGCCCAATGTCTGCATATCTCCGTCGTTGTCGGGTATCGGCAACGGTGCAGTTGGTTCGAAAGCAACAGTAGGCGATACCTTGACATGGCCCTTTGGGATCAGAGTATTGTGCAATACTTCTCCCAAAGTATTGTACAATTTTCCTTTTCCCACCTTCCGATGAGTGGGCGAGGACAAGTATAGAAAACATGAAGTGACACCCTAAATCAATAGTTAAAACATAAGTACAGTTAATATATAATATTGTTTAATGCATAAGTAATTACATAAGCAAGTAAGTAATTAATTACCTCGGGAATAATTTTCAAACCGACGTTGCAACTCCCGCTTTCACTCTCCATTTGTATTTCACCTTGGAGCTGATCCGGAAGTTGCTTGTCTTTGTTCGTATTCACCAATTGTGCCACTTGCTCAGATAGGATTCTGAGCTTCTCTAATACTTCCTCGTTGGAAGGTTTTTGGTGCTTCTCTTGAGGAAAAAACCTTCTGGGAGTTACGCCAAATCCCTTCCCCCTAACTCGACCGGAATATTCAGGAACATTAAAAACTTTGCCCAAAATGTCCCTGCAACTAGCCTTGTTGCCCTCTTCATTTTCAGAACTTTGTTCGATGGTCTCCTAAAATACATGTAACATTAAAATAGTTAAGTTCATTAGCATTTTTAAAATACAATATTAAAAAGTATTCAAGTGATAAATACAATATTGAAAAATATGAAAGTCATAATATACTTACACAAAGTTCTATTACTTTTTGAATATTTTCGTTATCAACCACTCCATCCTTATTTACCCGAGCTTCCTTCCACAAGATATGACGACCCAACGGTTGATCGGATTGGGTCTCTTGTCGCTATTCATTAAAACAAAATATTAGTTAATAAAAGGCAGAAAAATTTATTTCCCTAATAGTACTTTGCTTAGGCAGAGTAATCAAAGGAAGAGGAAGAAAGTTTAAGGTATTGTTTTCATTTTAGTAGTTATATTCTATGAAATGAAGTAGTAATGAAAAATGAAATTTGTTGTTTAAGAATGGTGTCTTAATGTAAGGAAGAACAAACTCAGAACACAAACAAACCTCTTTTTTCTCTTCTTCTATTTCCCTCTGCTCTTTTCTCTTTGCGTTTTTCTTTCTTAGCTGCGGCTGCAATGTTTCAGCAAGGTGCTTGCCTTTCCTTTTGTTAACTTAGGTTTAGTTATTATTATTATTATTATTATTATTATTATTATTATTATGATTATTATTATTATCATTATTATCATTATTATTATATATTGCTTTTCAGTTTGATTTATTTTTATATATTTATTACTCTGTTAATTTTTTTTTCTTTTATGATTACCTATAAATTTTATATTTTTGGATTTTAAGGTCATTGGTCCATTATAAGCTTTATATTTTTAACCTTCATTTATTTTTATTATTTTCAAATAAGTCTTATTTTATATATTAAATTCAATTAATATTTATAATGAATATTAAATCTGCTAAATATATAAAGAAATTTTTTTTATTAAAAACTAATTGGATTTATTGCCTTGTAACCTATTAGTTGCCAGAACACAAGTTGTACAACTTGATGGTTCTAAAACTCATTTTTATAATTAAGATAATTTAAAATCAATTTTTTTTATTTTTTAAACAATTCGATTATTTAGATGTGACAGTTTATTTGAGTTGGTAAGGCACAAGTTGTACTACTTAGTGGTCTTGAAACTCTATTTTAAAAAATGATAAAATATTCTTAAGAAGGTTAAATTAGATGCAACATCTTTTTACTTCTTGAGTTTTGAGACACGAGTTGTACAACTCGATCGTCTTAAAACTCATATTTTAAAAACAATTATTCAAATCAAGCAAGTCCATTTCTTTATGTTTGTCAAAAATATAATTTATTTAAAAGCAATCAACACATCAACATTTTCAACCAAGAACTACGTAATTTTGATTTCTCCATCGCACCAGGAGATACGTAGGAGCAAGATCACACTCTTGTCAAGCACAATAATAAAAACTTTTTTTACTCTTTTTAACACGCTTTTATTTCAAAAAAAATCATATTTATAAAAAATAATTGTATGTCCATATTTAATAATAAAGAGAAACAAATATAGTTAAGTTGATATGATTTTGCACAATTAATTATAGGTAACCGTTTTTAAGCGGATGTCGTAGGGTGCTAATACCTTCCCTACGCATAATTGACTCCCGAACTCAAAAATTTGGTTTCAAAAGACCATTTTTTTTATTTTTTACATTTTTAAGGGTTTCCCAATATTTTCCCTATTTTAAAATAAATTTTGGTGGCGACTCCATTGAATTCGAGAAACACTCGAAATTTTAGGCCGCGACAGCTGGCGACTCCACTGGGGAATTTAGAGAGTCAAGCCTAACAAATTATTTGTGCATAATATTTTTTTAACTTTTTCGATATTTGTTTTTTTTTTATTTTTTATTTTCTTTATGTGTTTATTATTTTTTTTTAATAAGTATTAGCTACCATTATAATATTCTTTTAAGCTAGTAAATCATTTTTATTTTATTTTATTTTATTTTATTTTATTTATCTATTTATTTTGTATATGTATATGTTTTGTTAGTATTATGGATTTATTGAATTATGCTTATTTAATGCCTACACTTTTATTAAGACACACACTTATGAGTGGAACCTTATACCCGGGTTTGAACAAAACTTAAGTTTAGATTCGAGATTGCGTAGTGGTAGCCTTCTGGATGTACATCGTCTTCGGGTTGCTTACTGATGCGTTGATCGATAAAATGATCGTATTCGGATTGGTTACCGATGCGTTGATCCACATAAACAATGTGATCCATCGTCTTCGGGTTGGTTACCGATGCGTGGATCTATTAAAAATGATCGTCTTCGAATTGGTTACCGATGCGTAGATCGAAAAAAAAAAATAAAGATGATCGTCTTCGGATTGGTTACCGATGCGTAGATCGACATAAAATGAAGGTGATCGTCTTCGGATTAGTTACTGATGCGTTGATCGATAAAATGGTCGTATTCGGATTGGTTAGCGATGCGTAGATCGAAAAAAATAAAGATGATCGTCTTCGGATTGGTTACCGATGCGTAGATCGACATAAATGAAGGTGATCGTCTTCGGATTAGTTACCGATGCGTAGATCGTAATTGGTCCAATCTTGAAGGTAGATAAAGAGGATAAGTATATGATACTTGCAATTCAAACGATAAGGTATGAATGATTCATGCGTGTGTGATGCATTGAGTATAGGTAAAGTGTCAATGAAGATACATGGATCGTATGAGTATGAGTAAATTATGTATGGTTTATGTGTCATGCATTATAGATAAATTTTTGTTCTTTTATTTGATTCCCCGATCCTTATGCTTTTCTTTGTCCCAAGATTCAATGGATGGATAAAGACAAATATTGTTTCCACATGATGACTTTTCGTATCTATCGAATGACCGCTTTTTCAAAGTGAAGCAAAAATCCATTGTTTAGAATGACTACCCTCCTTATTATTCTTCACACACTCATATATCTTGAGAATCAAACGAGTTCCCGTGTATATATTTTTAAGTGTCAAAATATTTAAAAAACTTTTATATTTTTACATATTTCAAATTCCAACATTTATTATTATAAAATAAAATTTTGAAACAATAGAACACTCAATAATGAAACTGAATTGGTATATAAAGAGTGTAACGTACAATATCGAATGACAATATTGGAAAATGTACAGTTGTTACATTGAAAGCAAAACAATTGGGGTAAGGGTTACAATGTGGGGACGAATATGTTTAACTTAGATGGAGACTTAACAAACGCTAGTCATTCTTGTAATTTAGAAGTCATAATAATCAACTTCCACTAATAATTGCCCCATTTTAAAATGCTTGACTTTTATTTTTTATTTATTATTTTTTTTTATCCCTAACTTTTGCATGGACTGCTCTTCCAAGTTTTCAATCCGTCGGGATGCTCTAATCTTTTGCTTAGATCGCCTTTTCAGGTTTTCAACCTAGCGAGCCCATCATTTTTTTTTAAGCATAATATTTTTTGACTGCATCTGAATTTACTAGAAGTAGAAGGTCATCTCCATCCATTTCTGCAAGTATTAGAGCTCCCCAGAGAAAGCTTTTTTCACAACATATGGTCCTTCGTAGTTCGGATTCCACTTTCCCCAAGAATCCTTTTTTATGGGCAATTTTTTCTTTAACACTAAGTCTCCTTCTCGAAACTCTCGAGGACAGACTTTTTTCTCGTATGCTTTTTTGAGTCTATTCTGATATAGCTGACCATGACACAAAGCTATCATTCTTTTTTTCTTCTATGAGATTCAGTTGGTCATATCGGGATTGAACCCACTCTGCCTCCTCTAGTTTTGTTTCCATAAGGACTCTGATAGAGGGAATTTCAACTTCGATGGGAAGTACCGCTTCCATTCCGTACACCAACGAGAAAGGAGTTCCCCCTGTTGAGGTAAGAACGTAGGTTCTATAGCCATGTAATGCAAATGGAAGCATTTCATGCCAGTCCTTATATGTCTCCACCATCTTTTGTATGATCTTCTTGATATTTTTGTTTGCTGCTTCTACCGCCCCATTCATTTTTGGACGATATGGAGAAGAATTATGGTGCTGAATTTTGAAACTATCACATAACTCTTTCATCATTTTGTTGTTTAGATTTGTCGCATTGTCAGTGATTATCTTATTTGGCAAGCCATATCGACAAATCAATTCTTTTTTGATGAATTTGACAACCACACTTCTCGTCACATTGGCGTAAGAAGCAGCTTCAACCCATTTTGTGAAATAGTCAATAGCTACTAGGATAAACCGGTGTCCATTTGAAGCCTTAGGCTCAATGAGTCCAATAACATCCATTCCCCACATTAAAAAATGGCCATGGTGATGTTAAAACATTCAAAGAGGTGGGTGGTACCTGTACTTTATCAGCATAGATTTGACATTTATGACATTTCTTTACGTGACTAAAGCAATCGGACTCCATGGTCAACCAATAGTAGCCAGCCCTTAAGATTTTTCTTACTATTGCATGCCCATTTGCATGAGTTTCGAAAGAACCTTCGTGAACCTCTTGGATGATTTTCTCTGCTTCTGCTTTATCCACACATATGAGGAGAATCATATCATGATTTCTCTTATAAAGCACATCCCCATTTAAGAAGAAGTTCATTGACAATCTCCTTAAAGCTCTTTTGTCGTTCTTTGAAACACCCAATGTATATTCTTTATTCTTAACATATGATTTGATGTCATAAAACCACGGCTTACCATCAAACTCTTCTTCTATTGATAAGCAATATGCAGGTTTATCTCTTTGTTGAATCTTTATGGTCGGCACGTCTTGATTAGTGGTTATTTTGAACATTGACGACAAGGTGGCCAAGGCGTCAGCTAACTGGTTTTCTTCTCGAGGGATATGGTGAAAAGTAATTTTCTCAAAGTATTATGTCAATTCTTTGATATGGGTGTGATACGGAATCAATTTAGAATCTCGCGTTTCCCATTCTCCTTTCGTCTGATGGATGACCAACAATGAGTCTCCATATACCTCAAGAAATTTTACATTTGATTTGATAGCTGTTTTAATGCCCATAACACAAGCCTCATATTCTGCAATATTGTTTGTACAATCGAAACACAACCTAGCCGTAAATGGAGTGAGCTGGTTCTCAGGGGAAATCAAAATGGCTCCAATTCCATGCCCCAACGCATTAGAGGCACCATCAAACACCAACGTCCATTTTTCTTTATCAGATGATTCGGTCTCTTTAAATAAAGTCATTATGCTTTCATCGGGGAATTCACATTGCATTGATTGATAATCTTCTATCGGTTGTTGGGCCAAATACTCTGCTAGTACGCTTCCTTTGATAGATTTTTGTGTAACATATACCAAATCGTATTCTGATAACAACATCTGCCAACGGGCAATCCTTCCAGTAAGAGCAGGTTTCTCAAAGATGTACTTAATTGGGTCCATTTTAGACACCAACCAAGTTGTATGACATAACATGTATTGCCTCAATCGACGAGAAGCCCATGCCAATGCGCAACATGTTCGTTCAAGTAGTGAATATTTTGTTTCACAACTGGTGAACTTTTTGCTCAAATAACAAATAGCACGTTCTTTCCTACCAGATTCGTCATGTTGTCCCAGTACACATCCCATTGATTCATCAAGTACTGTTAAGTACATAATAAGGGGTTTCCCCGGAACAGGAGGTACTAAGACGGGAGGTTTTGATAAGTACTGCTTAATCTTTTCGAAAGCCTTTTGACAATTCTCATTCCATTCAACCTTTTGGTCTTTGCGCAACAATTTGAAAATCGGCTCGCATGTAGCGGTGAGATGCGATATAAACCTCGCAATGTAATTCAATCTACCCAGAAAGCCGCGAACTTCTTTTTCCGTGCGTGGAGCTGGCATTTCTTGTATTGCTCTTACATTATCTGGGTCCACTTCTATCCCTTTTTGACTAACGATAAAACCAAGTAATTTGCCGGATCTTACACCAAAAGTGCATTTAGCAGGGTTTAAACGAAGCTTGAACTTCCTTAGTCGCTCAAACAACTTTTGAAGGTTAACAACATGATCTTCTTCGGTCCGAGATTTTGCGATCATATCATCCACATAAACCTCTATTTCCTTATGCATCATGTCATGAAACAAAGTTACCATTGCTCTTTGATAGGTTGCGCCAACATTCTTCAATCCAAATGGTATCACTTTATAGCAGAAAGTTCCCCATTGTGTGATGAATGTAGTTTTCTCCATATCTTCGGGAGCCATCTTGATTTGATTATATCCTGAGAAACCATCCATGAAGGAGAAAAGAGAGTATTGAGCAGTGCTATCCACCAGGACATCAATATGAGGCAGAGGAAAATCATCTTTAGGACTAGCTTTATTTAAATCCTGATAGTCAACACACATTCGAACCTTTCCATCCTTTTTTGGAACTGGTACAATATTAGCCACCCATTGAGGATATTTTGCTACTGCTAAGAAACCAACATCAAATTGCTTTTTGACCTCTTCTCTAATTTTAAGTGACATATCAGGTCTCATCCTCCTCAATTTTTGTTTAATTGGAGCATATTCAGGCTTGAGTGGTAGCTTGTGTTCAACTATGTTAGTATCTAGCCCAGACATATCCTGATATGACCATGCAAAGACATCCACATAATCAAATAAAAGTTTAACCAACTTTTCTCGTTCGCTTTCTTTCATAGACATACCAATTTTAACTTCTTTCTTATCATGTTCCTCCCCTAAGTTGATCACCTCAACAGGTTCTTGATAGGGTTGGATTATCTTAGCTTCCTGTTCAATTAACCTTTCTAGTTATGGGGAAGACTCACAATCATCTTCACAATCTTCATCAGCGTGATTAATTAGACGTTCAAAATTACAAGAAAGGATTCTAGCGGTGCCATTTTCAACATATTTGTTTTCAACTCTGCATTGTTTAAATTAAGGGGGAAAAGAAAAGGAAAAAAAATATGAATAAGGATTGCCAAAAAAGAAAAGAGAAAGACAAAACCAGTTGAAGAATTCAAAAATGCATTTATTTATAATAAGTACGGAATTGAAATACATATGCCCTAGTTAATTATCCTTATAGCCTTGGGCATAGCAAAAAGAGTTAAAAAAAATACATAATTACTTTGAACATGAATTAACAAACACGGGAAACTCGAGGATCTTCCAATTGTTGAGACTGGTGTTTGGAGAACAAGGGTACACTAGTTTGAGGGTGTCATCATCAACATGATCCTCTTCTGTGACATTCCCCAAACTTTTCAAAGAGCCGGAATAATATATGCTCATCACACACATACACAACCTCTTCATACGCTTCCTCTTCTTCACACACATACACAACCTCCTGCCAAAGAAAGCCAACTTTTATTTTCTTTGTATTATCAACATCCCTTGTAAACATACTAGAAACCAGTAGATATTACTTTGAAAATTTGTATAATAAAAGGCAGAAAAATTTATTTCCCTAATAGTACTTTGCTTAAGTTTTATTACAAAAACAATCTAAAATCCAGCCAAAATTAGTGCGAAACAATACAAGATTTGGAACTCGAATTTATCTAAAAAATATAAATATGCACTGTTTTGCCTATAAATTGAGACAAAAATCAAGAAGAAAAAAAAAGGAAAAAACGAAACAAAAACACTTAAAAAGAAAGGAAGGAAACGAAAAAATACTAAAAAACAAGAAGGAGAAGGAAATAGGCAGAGTAATCAAAGGAAGAGGAAGAAAGTTTAAGGTATTGTTTTCATTTTAGTAGTTATATTCTATGAAATGAAGTAGTAATGAAAAATGAAATTTGTTGTTTAAGAATGGTGTCTTAATGTAAGGAAGAACAAACTAAGAACACAAGCAAACCTCTTGTCCCTTGGCCCCTTCTTTTTTCTCTTCTTCTATTTCCCTCTGTGCTTTTCTCTTTGCGTTTTTCTTTCTTAACTGCGGCTGCAATGTTTCAGCAAGGTGCTTGCCTTTCCTTTTGTTAACTTAGGTTTAGTTTTTATTATTATTATTATTATTATTATTATTATTATTATTATTATTATTATTATCATTATTATTATTATTATCATTATTATTATATATTACTTTTCAGTTTGATTTATTTTTATATATTTATTACTCCTCTGTTAATTTTTATTTTCTTTTATGATTACCATAAATTTTATTTTTTTGGATTTTAAGGTCATTGGTCCATTATAAGCTTTATATTTTTAACCTTCATTTATTTTTATTATTTTCAAATAAGTCTTATTTTATATATTAAATTCAATTAATATTTATAATGAATATTAAATCTGCTAAATATATAAAGAAATTTTTTTTATTAAAAACTAATTGGATTTATTGCCTTATAACCTATTAGTTGCCAGAACACAAGTTGTACAACTTGATGGTTCTAAAACTCATTTTTATAATTAAGATAATTTAAAATCATTTTTTTTT
>JBBPBR010000008.1:54248824-54273896 GCA_037974775.1 Cicer pinnatifidum
CATCCGAATCAGAATATGCATATGCATGTCTGCCACCTTTCCTTTACATAGACTAGGAGAGTCCCATATCAGGTAATAAATAAATTTATTTTCTTTTGTCTCAGCATGGAATTCAAAAAACTTGCACTGAGCAGTGAGTGCCTAATATTTGATATATGACTGACAGTACATAGAATATCAAATACAACTTTTCACTAAGTTTATGTCCCAGCCTCCATCACAATAATGATATATAAATTTACAATATATATAACATGTCAAAGTATTTGCAGCTTCACCATCAATGAACTTTGCATAGCATATCAAAATATGGAAGATAGAAACATAGTCCCATATGTAAAATGTCAAAATTAAATGAGCAAGGAGTACTCATGTTACCAAAATTAAATGAGCAAGAAACATAGTCCCATATGTAAGATTCAACAAGCAACCATATTACAAAGAGAGAACAAATGAGTTAGGGTTTGCAAATAAATTAGTAAACATTCAATTACACAACAAATAATCATGAAAATCAAACAAATTAGAGATAGAAAATGACATAATGATGAACGAGAGTGAAATAGAGAGTGAACCGAGAGAGAACAAGCATTCTTGAATGACAAACACTACGCCAAAAATTGTATTTTACAGCGCTTTTTTTAAGCCTTCTACAGCGCTTTTTCAAAAAAAAAAAGCGCTGTGGATTCGAGCGCTGTAAAAGATACAACAGCACTTTTAAAAAAGCGCTCTTAAAGGCGCCTTTTATAATTCGCGCTTATTATGCACCTTTTACAGCGCTTGTTACAAAAAAGCGCTGTAAAAGGCTTACCCATATTTCATATATTTGGGGTACCTTTTACAGCGCTTCTTCGTAACAAGCGCTGTAAAAGGGGGTACCTTTTACAGCGCTTTTTTGTAACAAGCGCTATAAAAGGCATACCCATATTTCATATATTTGGGGTACCTTTTACAGGGCTTTTTTTAACAAGCGCAGTAAAAGGCATACCCATAATTCATATTTGGTATGCCTTTTACTTCGCTTTTTATAACAAGCGCTGTAAAAGGTGTTTTTTTTATTTTTATTTTTTTATTTTTTTTTTAACCCTGTATATATTTTAAAAGCGTTTTTTAGCTTTTTATGGCACTTTTTTTTATAAAGCGCTGTCTTTTATCTTTTTATCCAAAATTAGTTTGAACCAGTTCACACAACACATCCAGAATCAGTAATTTAGAACATATTCATGTGCATGTTAAAACAGAAACAGAATCAGTAACACAACCATAACCAGAACCAGAACCAGAGCCCAGAATCAGTTAAAACATAATCAGTTCACACAATATGATACATATATATTATCCTGTAACACATTAATTTACAACATAAATAATTAAATATACATTGAATCTAATTTACAACATATTCATATGCATGTTTATATACTGTCCTATGATCATATACATATAATAACTATGCACCATATAATATTCAGATCCCTTGCCCAGCAGCATGCTATTTCCCAGAAAATCAAATAATTTTCATTTCAAGCACATACTCACACCATTCCTCCTTTAATTCCATCAGATCTTGCTCAGAATATGATGGACTAGAATTTTCAAAGTACTGCAATATAAAAATTGAACATATTATATTAAGTTAGTATTAAATATATAGATAATTTATATATGAAAATCATATAATCAAAATACCGTACCGTTTCTGGGATAATAGTTTTATTCTTGTCAACAATCTCCTTCATGAATCTCAATACGTAGTACCCACAGTCGATGTTGTTTGTTTGACGAGGGCACTTTATTGGGATCCATGTAATATTATTAGACTTTTGCTTCGACACTACCGCACCTCTTTGAGCTCGAAAAACTTTTAATGCACTATCAAATGAATAAATGTGATTATTTTAGCATGAACAAACACTTATTTATATATATGTGTAACAAAAATAAATGAATATTACTTACGTGTCGAACAAAGTCTTGATTTCGGAGTGATTGTTGTAATCGCCATGCAAGGGATCCAAATAGTATATAACTTCAGAGACGGCATTGATTGCAAATAGCACCAATTGTGCCCTACAACAACAAAAAATTGGTTAAACAATTTTGTTTATACACAACTAATAAATTAAATTCTCATCAATTAAAAAAGATAAAATTACGTACCCTGAATTATATGGTGCTAAGAACAATTTATCCTTTGAAATATTTCCTAAAAACATATTTACAATGTATTTCTTTACATTGTCTTCATCGAGTTTCCACATGGACGTCTTATGCAGAGAGAAGAATGAGTATTTATTCGATAATTTCCTCTGGCACACGACCTTCTCATGCAAAAACCTTCAATGAAAATTTTAAACTAGATTAATTACCAATACATTTAATTAATTACCAATAAATGCAATTAAAAGTATTTTTTACCTTATATTCAAGCTCATTACAGTTGCACTGAGCTCCTTATGTTCGAGAAGTTTGTATACGTGCTCCTTGTCGAACAATTCCTCATACTCCTCTCCGAATATTTCTTTATTCATGTGTATCATGCGCGAATCGTCGCTGCTGCACAGGTTCTTTTTTACTTGGATGTCAAGACACGCCCCGTATTTACCAAGGCGTGGCTGACTTATTTTAGGAGCAGCAGCAGCAGCGACTGATTTGCCACGATCCAATTTTTTTATTGCTGCAAGTTTGGCAGCTTTATTGGCCTCCGGCCTTTGTAATTTGGCAACTCTATTAACCTCCAATTTTTTAGGTTTGCTGCCTTTTTTTTGGATGTGCGGGTGGTTTATTTATTTGGACCTACAAAAATGAGGTTAAATGTTAGTTTATTGAATCTGAAAAAATTGACAAAGCTTATGCAATAAATGTGACAAACCTTATTGGGAGACGTAACTGATTTGTTTCTGGGAGGGCTTTTAATGAGGGCAACAAGGTTCGTGGGCCATGCCACGTAACTAACAATAGCTTCGCCCAATGTCTGCATATCTCCGTCGTTGTCGGGTATCGGCAACGGTGCAGTTGGTTCGAAAGCAACAGTAGGCGATACCTTGACATGGCCCTTTGGGATCAGAGTATTGTGCAATACTTCTCCCAAAGTATTGTACAATTTTCCTTTTCCCACCTTCCGATGAGTGGGCGAGGACAAGTATAGAAAACATGAAGTGACACCCTAAATCAATAGTTAAAACATAAGTACAGTTAATATATAATATTGTTTAATGCATAAGTAATTACATAAGAAAGTAAGTAATTAATTACCTCGGGAATAATTTTCAAACCGACGTTGCAACTCCCGCTTTCACTCTCCATTTGTATTTCACCTTGGAGCTGATCCGGAAGTTGCTTGTCTTTGTTCGTATTCACCAATTGTGCCACTTGCTCAGATAGGATTCTGAGCTTCTCTAATACTTCCTCGTTGGAAGGTTTTTGGTGCTTCTCTTGAGGAAAAAACCTTCTGGGAGTTACGCCAAATCCCTTCCCCCTAACTCGACCGGAATATTCATGAACATTAAAAACTTTGCCCAAAATGTCCCTACAACTAGCCTTGTTGCCCTCTTCATTTTCAGAACTTTGTTCGATGGTCTCCTAAAATACATGTAACATTAAAATAGTTAAGTTCATTAGCATTTTTAAAATACAATATTAAAAAGTATTCAAGTGATAAATACAATATTGAAAAATATGAAAGTCATAATATACTTACACAAAGTTCTATTACTTTTTGAATATTTTCGTTATCAACCACTCCATCCTTATTTACCCGAGCTTCCTTCCACAAGATATGACGACCCAACGGTTGATCGGATTGGGTCTCTTGTCGCTATTCATTAAAACAAAATATTAGTTAGAAACTATAGTTTATAATACAAATTCCCTCATCATTGATGTTACATTGACTTACAAGTTTTTTGTCTAGACGTGCATATCCCATACGTGATCTTCTGTATGGGTGCGTCGGGTTGCTTGCCCTCTTGCGATTTGCCTTACTAATATTCTATATAAAAAAATAGCAATTATGTAAAAATTTAAAATACGATACGAATATGAATAATAAAACACACAAATGCTAATAAATTAATCACTTACGACAAACGCGGGGTCAGTACGTTTGGAAACAAACGCTTTCCATTCATCATTTGATATATAATGTCGATATATCTTTGGAGGTTCAGCAGTTGTGTTTCCTTCTTTATCTTTAAGATAGAAATTTGAGAGATGCGATCTAAATCCCCGATGGATTTTGCCAGCAACTCTCAAAACGTAATTCTTTCGTCCCTCATCAAGGAAAAAAGTTGTCTGCAATGAAAAAAATTATAAGTAAAGTATTTCAATGAAAATATTTATAAATGACGAAAGATTGGATCAAAAAATTTACTTGAATATCATTCCATATGATATCTTTGGCATCCTTCAATGCCTTATCTCTCCAGTCGTCAATCGTGATTGGAATATTTTGACGAACAACAGCCCCAATGTAGCTCACAAACATTGCGCTGTGGGGGTCAACTGGCTTACCACTTTCATTCCATCCAACCTAATAAACTCATATAGTAAGTACATGCTATTAAAAAAAGGTAAAAAAATACACAGCAAACAGAGTATAGTATTGTATTACCTCAAACTTGGTGCCATTGCTCCTTGCTTTAATCACATTTTGCATTATAGTTGCACCACGTTTGACTTCATTTTCATAAGTCTTACTGGTGCCAACTTCTTCATTTTGACATTCTAAATCTCTGTTTGTATCCATTTAACTACAACAAGTTCAACATGCAGTTTAGTATAACATCAACAAGCTCAACATGCATCATGCATTATTCTAAACAAGCTCAACATGTATCAATATATATATTTTAAACAAGCTCAACATGCATTTTAATGATTACAAAAAATTAATAACATCAATACCTGAATAATGGTTCGAAGAAAGATGAAATGCAAAGAAAAGAGCGAACGGAGAAATTTCACAGCAATAAAGTTCACAGAAAAACGGTTTTGAAGAAATACGTAATGAGGGTTACGTATTTCAATGAAAATATAAGGTTTGAAATGATCTTGGATGGAAATAAGGTTCGAAATGAAGGAGATGATCGTGGAAATACAGTTCGTAATGGACGGGATTATAGGGTTTGCAAAAGAAGAGAAGAACGATGAAGGTTGAGATGATAGTGTAGTTTACGTAATGAAGAGGAAACTAAAGAGGTTACTGTTATATATATAACCCTTTTACAGCGCTTTTTTATAACCCTTTTACAGCGCTTTTTTATAACCCTTTTACAGCGCTTTTCCAAAGAGCGCTCTAAAAGGCCTAAGCCTTTTACAGCGCTTGTTATAAAAGTGCTGTAAAAGGCGTATTTATTTAAATTTTTAAAAGACTCTTTTACAGCGCTTATCCCAACAAGCGCTGTAAAAGACCTCATTGTTTTAGTATGTTATATAATGTGTTTTTTAAAAGCCTTTTACAGCGCTTGTTCAAAGAAGCGCTGTAAAAGGCGTCCTTATTTAAATTTTTAAAAGACTCTTTAACAACGCTTATCCCAACAAGCGCTGTAAAAGACCTCATTGTTTTAGTATGTTATATAATGTTTTTTTTTAAAAGCCTTTTACAGCGCTTGTTCAAAGAAGCGCTGTAAAAGGCCATATTATGTTATTTTTGTGTTTTGTAATGTTATTTTTTAAACAAGCTCTGCAAAACCCACATAGTAGTAACTGGTCACCACCAAAATATCTTCCTCTTCACCAAACTCCACCTCAAACATCAAAGCTTACTCTTTCAATCTCCACCTCAACACCCTTTTTATCTCTTTACATTCCCTTTCATACTTAAATCGTAACTTGATCTTCAGGTTCATTGCCATGTTGCGAAAAATGGGTTTGTTAACAATGTGTTTGATGTTTTTGTTAACAATGACTCTGATGTTTTTGTTAACAATGTGTTTTTGGGGATTCCCATGATGCGTACAAGGTGTTTGAAGAAAATCCTGTTAGAGAAAGTCATGTTAGGTATCTGATGAATATTATTTTTAAAGCCTTTTACAGCGCTTTTTGATGTAAGCGCTGTAAAAGGTATCCTTATTTAATTTATAAAAGGGCCTTTTACAGCGCTTGGTAAGAAGAGCGCTGTAAAATGTCTCATTATTTTATTTTTAAAAGGGCCTTTTACAGTGCTTTTTTTAAAAAGCGCTGTAAAAGGCATGCACTTTTTTTACATGCATAGTTCTTAAGAATTGAAATTGTCCAAATTTACATAAACATGCACTTCACCAAAGACCCTTATCCCCCACCCATCAACCAAACTATCCAAAAGCCAAAAACTTAAGTCCTAATTGAATCACTGATTATGCTTGCCTTCTTAGACAATAATAAAACAAGAATAGAACCAGAATAATTCAGATTATAATACCACAATAATTCAATAAAACCAGAATAGAACTAGAATAGAACAATAATTCAGATTACAACAATAAAACCAGAATAGAACAATAATTCAGATTACAACAATAACTCAGATTACGTGCATGGCTTATATAAAACAATTAAACATGTACATTAAGATGCCCTTCTTCTTTTCCTGGTGGGATTCACATTTGTTTGTCCATTTACAATACGAAACGATGGATTAATCCAAATTCCCTCATCATGATCATCTCTAAGATATAAACCATCATCAGTTGAATCAATTTCATGTGGTTGTTGTGATGTTGCAAATAAAAGATCATTACCAACATCTTCATCATTGTTGTTATCATCACTTATTTTATTGGTCGATAGGACAACAGACCATTTATCATCAGAAGGATCGGTGACATAAAACACTTATTGAGCTTGTGACGCTAAAATAAAAGCCTCGTCTTTGTATCCCACCCTATTAAAATCAACAAGCAAGAATCCTGACTCATCAATCCGAACGCCATTATTATTATCGACCCACTTGCAACCAAATATGGGAACACGAAACATTGTGTAGTCTAACTCCCATATGCGCTCGATAACCCCAAAATATGATAGATTTGCATATATTGGGTTTTTGTCTTTTGCACTTGAGACATGCATCGCTTCAGCTACGAGAGTGACTCCACTATTTTGCATAGTGGTCTGATCATCTTGTTCTTTGGTATAAAATGTGTAGCCGTTAATAACATAACCAGTGTAAGAAAAGACATGTAAGCTCGGACCATTTGCTAGCCACCTCAATCTCTGTGAAATTGATCCGAGGTCTATATCAAATTTTGACTTTATGTGATTTTTTAACCATGTTATAAATCTTCGATTGTGCTCTCGAGTTATCCAATTTTGATTCCTATTCATGTTTAAACGAGATAACTGATCCATGTGTATTGTAACATACGGTTGAATCTCATCATCATTGTGCAGAACATACAATTGTGCCTGCTCCAATTCTGTCCTTGATATAGTCAGTAGTCTCCTTCCAATTATCCCTTCTCCTAATAGTCTTCCCGAATGACGAGACATGGGAAGCCCTATGGATTCAACATTGGACAGATATTCAGTACAAAATTCAGCAGCCTCTTCAACAATGTATCGTTCAGCAATACAACCTTCTGGTCGACTTCTACTTTTTACGTACCCTTTTCATATTTTTATATATCGTTCTATCAGATACATCCATCTCATATAAGCTAGCCCACAAAGTTGTGTCTCCTTAACCAGATGAACAGTAAGGTGAACCATTATATCAAAAAACGATGGTGGGAAATACATTTCAAGCTCACACAAAGTAACAACAATTTCCCTCTACAATGTCGGTAATTTCTGAGGGTCGATCACTTTACTACAAATTTCCCTGAAGAAGAAACATAATCTAGTTAATGCTAGTCGAACTTTTTTAGGTAAAATGGAACGTATACCTATTGGTAGCAAATGCTCCATTAGAATATGACAATCATGGGTCTTCAAACCTTTTAACTTGAGGTCTTTCATACAAACCAAATTTCTAATGTTCGAAGAGTATCCTTCTGGAACTTTAACTTCGTGTAGAAATTTACATAAAACAATTTTTTCTTTTCTAGATAGAGTATGAGCGGCTGGAGGTAGACATGTGCGATTTCCTTTCTTTACTGGAGCCAATTCATTTCTTATTCCCATATCGACCAAGTCCAATCTTGCGTTGATGTCATCTTTAGACTTTCCTGGAACATTGAGTAACGTACCAATAACACTATCAAATACATTTTTTTCAATATGCATCACATCGAGGAAATGTCTTATATACAATGACTTCCAATATGGCAATTCAAAGAAAATTGACTTTTTCTTCCACCCAGTTTTGACCAGCTCTCCCGCAAAAGGATTGCCAAATTTATTGGTCAAACCTTGTACTTTTTCAAGTATCTGATATCTAGTCGATGGTAAAGGAGCTTTACCTTCCTCAATTTTTGCCCATTGTGGGGAATCTGCAGGGTGTCGAAACATTCCATCTCTAATTCTTTCATCTGCATGCCATGTCAAGTGTTTTGAATCTTCTTCACTGCGATACATGCGCCTAAATCTTAGTATTATAGGAAAATACCACACGACTTTTGCTGGAGTAGATTCTTTCTTCTTATATCGAGAGACATTGCATTTCGGACACGCCTTAAGTAGTTCATATTCATTTCAAAATAAAATGCAATCGTTAGGACACGCATGAATCATTTCGTAACTCATGCCAATAAAATACAAAATTCGTTTAGCCTCGTAGGTTCGACTGGGAAGTTCATTATCATTTGGCAACATATCTTTTATGAGTGTTAATAATTATGTAAAGCTTTTATCAGACCATCCATTACTCGCTTTTAAGTTGTACAACTTTAATATCGCCGACAGTCTTGTGAATTTAGTACAACCATTATATAATTCTTTCTCTACATCACTCAACAAACTTTCAAACATTTTAGGACAATCTCGAAGATCTTCTTCAACTGCTTTTGCGATCTCATCAACTCGGTCCGGCTCATATGTATCTGTATCGAAGTCAGTTGAAGCATATGTCGAACTATTCTCAAAATTAATGTTTCCTTTTTTTTTTCTCACCATGTCTTATCCAACATGTGTAGCTTTGATCAATTCCATTACATACTAGATGTCCTTCTAATTCATCTTCTCTAACACGTTTTCCAAAACAACATTTTATACAAGGACAAACTACTCTATTTGGATCTTTTGCATTCTTCACTGCAAACTCAACAAACTCCTTCACTCCAATTTCATACTCTTTTGACAATCGATTGGCTGACATCCATTTCCTATCCATATTATACCACCTATATAAATGCAGTTACAAAACTAATAAGCTTTCAATACTGAACTAATAAACTAATAAGCTTTCAATACTGAACTAATAAACTAATAAGATTTCAAAACTAATAAACTAATAAACTAATAAGCTTTCAATACAAAACATATCAACACGTTTCAAAACAGAACAGATCATGTGATATGAGTTTTTGACAATTTTTGACAATTTCAAAACATAACAGATCATGTGGTATATATAATCTGAATTATTCAATTGTTCATGAGAAATAATGTTGTTTTGGCTTAACAGATCTGTTCCTAATAGATCATGTTGTTTCTCATGAACAATTGAAGAGATTTAAAACATAACAGATCATGTGGTATATATGTGTAGAAGAGATCATAAAGATTTTTTGACAAAAACAAATTAAAAAATACCTGAGACAACGTAGATGGCTGCACAGTACGAGGGTTTTGAAAGATCTAGAGGATATGATATGAGGGTTTCCAACGTATATAATTATTTGAAATATGCATTTTACAGCGCTTGTGAAAAAAGCGCTGTAATAGGTAGTTAAATTCAATGAAAGCGCATGTATTTTACAGCGCTTGTGGAAAAAGCGCTGTAATAGGTAGTTCAATTATTTGAAAGCGCATGCCTTTTACAGCGCTTGTGAGAAAAGCGCTGTAAAATAATACGCGAAAGCGCTTCATTTTACAACGCTTTTTTTGACAAGCGATGTAAAAGCCTTATAACGTTATGCGCAAACGTTATAAGACATACAACAGCGCTTCTTTTACAACGCTTGTCATAAAAAGCGCTGTAAAAGGCTGCGTTATTTTTAAAATATATTTTCAACAGCGCTTGTATTTACCAAGCGCTGTAAAAGGGGCGCTGTAAAAGGTAATTTTTGGCGTAGTGAAAACTAAAAAGAGAATGAGAGAACCTGAGAATGACACTTTGAAGTGGCGGCAATATAGCTTTGTTCGGCGGCGAAGATCTCTGTTCGGCGGCGAAGATCTCTGATCTGTGAGGGATATGGGTTGTGCTGTGGATGATGTGTTTTCAGAGTGAGTGTTATGAGAGTTGGGTTTTACAAAAACCTATTTTGAGAGAAACAGGAAACAGTGTTCGTAAGTTTCATATAAGTTTTCTTTTTTGTAAAAAAAAAAAAGAAAATAGTTAATAAAATTTCATTTTTTCTTTACCTACGGACAATCCATCGCAAATTAACATTATTCTCATTATTTACTTACGGATAATCCGTGGTCAACAAAATACGAAGAAATTTTGGCAATCTGCATTTTTTTTAACTTTATCGACGGATTTTTTTAATTGCACCGACGGATTAACCGTGGAATACAATCAACAAAATAAATTTATTTAATAAACACCGTTACCCACGGATTTTCCGTGAGTATTACATAATTTACCTACGAACTAAAATCCGTGGGTAAATTTCTTTATGTATATAGAGTTTTTCTTGTAGTGTTAAATGGTACCAATATATAAAATGTGTATAAATTAAGTTTGACAAAGTGCCGAATTTTATTTTCAATTGTATGATGACTGTATTGGATTTTTAATTGGATCTTATTGCACTACTACATGCTTCGAATGTCAATTTCAATTTGGTATTTTCAATCATTAATAATTTTTATTTTATTTTTTAGGAAGAACTAAAAAAACATAGTAATGAGGCTGAAACTTCTCAATCAACCCAAGACACACAAGGTTCTATGCCTTGGAAGGATGACATATTCTATCAAGTACAAGGACCTGATAAAAACGGACGTGTGCGATGTATGGGCAAGATTCCTCATTCTAAAAAATCAAAGGTTTGTACATCTTAAAATGAAGTGTTGCGTGAAAAAGTTATGATGACTTTAATTCAAAATCAATTTTCTAACTTCATAAGTTCCACACTCGTATTTTTCATAAGTAATATTTTCTATTTTTTGTGATAGGTTCCTGACAACTAGTGCTCAAAACCATTTGAATTCACATGGTCCAAACAACAACGAAAATAATGAAAATGGTAATTAGATAGTATTAGTTAATTTTAATTAAAATTATTAATATTTTTTCTATTTTATTAATAATATTTTTATATTGAATCGTGTATTATTCATTTTTTATTTTATTGATTGTAGATGAAGATTAAAAGCTAATTTGTTGTTGAAGATGGAATATTGTCAATTTACTGGACTCAATTTCTTAATGTTTTTTGAGATTGTTATGAACGATACACGATATCTATTTTAAATGTTAGTAAGACGTTTTCCATTATTGAGTAAAAATTCACTAGAATATTCTATGGTGAACATTGTTTAACTATTGATTGATCGTTGTAAGACTTTTATGTTAATTTTTAATATATATAATGAACACCTTTAATTTTATTTTGACTTATATACATATATATATATATTTTATTGTGTATTTATATTTGGTTAATTTTATGAAATCAAATTTTAAATTATTATATAAGTTTTATTGATAATAAAAAATTAATATTTATAATAAATTAGTTAACGTTAAAACCTATACTAACAGAAAAAAAGTTATCACTTAAATGTATAGCAACAAAATCAAAACTGTAGATATAAATTTTATAAATTATGGCTGAAGTATATACCAATGGTAAAATATCCGTAGGTAAAATCAAATGTTTACCGCAACGAAAAAAAATTTGTCGCTATACCGTATAGTCACGACGAAAATCCGTAGGTATTGGGTAATTATATACCACGAAAAAAAATCACGTCGGTATAGGTAATTTTGCCTATCCCTACGATTTTTATAAGTTTACCTACAGATTTTCACTGTCGCTAAACGTTCAATTTCTTGTAGTATAAATTTTTTTATTCTTAAAAATATTTTATTTTAGATTGTAGTAGAGATTGAATATATATTATTTTTGACTTTTTGTTTCTTAATTTTTTTTCTTAATGAATTTATTCGAGATAACTAAATATATATTATTGAGATAATTAAACATAAAACTATATAACATCAACAAATATAACATATACTATAACAAAAATTGACATTACTAAGTAATAAAAATCAACTAAGTGATATACATGATTGGTGTTCCGCGAAATTTGTTTGTATAAGACATGGTGCCATACAAAATCACTACTAATTTAATCACTATTTGAGTTACATAACATGACAATTTTATTAATGAAAATTATAACAAGAAACATGATAATACAATAGTCCATGCTTAATTTATTTTAGATAAACATGTGATACAATATATATATATATATATATATATAGAAGCATATGCATCTAGTGAAGTCCCATGTATGTATCTATATCCTTCTTCCACAATCACTATTAATGATACATACCTTCACAACCTTATCAACTTTTTGTTTCCCAAGGTCCTTCGGTTTCCCCTTCACCATCATCGTTAGCACCATTGTCTCCTTCACCTTTGTGTTTGCTTTATTGTTGTCTCCATTACAAATGTCTTTTTTACCCCATCCCTCACTACTTTCTTTTTCGTCGCCTCCAAATCCCCAACCTGATCCCCAACCCGACACCCAACTTCCCCAACTTCTATCATTTTCTACTTCACAATCTTTGGGTGGCTCGATTGCCACAACATTCATAAGAACGAGACTACACAATAACTACACGAAGAGAACAAACTTTGTTTTCATCCTTAATGCTACAATTTCTTAGAATTTGTCGTAAAATATGAATACTATTGGCAACTATATATAGTTAATGCATGAGAAAAATTAATTAAATAATTTCAAAAGGCAAGAAGAGATTGGATATTAAAATGTATATATTATGCGACCAAATGCGAGGATAATGGGCCATATATGTCCATTGAGCCATTGAAAGGTTATATAAGTTCATACATGTTTGATGGATGTGCAAATGAAAATTTAAGTCAAAGTTTCGTTTGACTTTTATTCGGTGTCCATATTTTATCGGACTACGTTAAATATTAAATCATTAAATATTTTTCTAGAAAAAAAATATTAATATAAAATAATTCAGATATAGTTAGTCATTTGGAAAAAGGATTGTCTAACTTTAGTAGTTGGTAACTTTGGTAACTTTAGTGTATTTAGAGGAGAAATTAGTGATTAAAATAAATAAATAAAAAGTATTTGGATGAGAGATAATGATTGGTTATGAGAGAGATATGAACAAAGTTATCAAAGGTAGAGGATTGAAAGTTAGACAATCCTAACCTAGTCATTTATGGTTACCACTTATCAATCCATTTAAAAATATTAATGATTTTATTGGTAATTAATTTTTTTAGAGTGAATTAATAATAACATAAAATAATCATTTATTCTTAAAATAATTTGAGACGTGACGGATAATTCCTATTCTGTCATTTTTCTACCTTGTCTCAATCTTGTCTTTATTTTTTTGTCCCTACTTCTTTTTTGGAACAGGATTATATTCAACTTATTAGTTATGAGGCAAGATGGATTCACCGAACGGATCATGCACTATACACTCCTACATGTTTTCTGATGATGTAAATCTTAGTACCAATTTACTTTGCAAAGAAGATTATTTGTATCATGACTTTAAATATGTGTGTGGGGGATGGGGGTGTATATGTGATTTTTTATATATGTGTGATACATCCTTTATTATGTTATCAATTATATAGCATAATAGAATGACAACAATAAAACATTAAATATGATTTGATCGTGATTGTGTAACTTTGTTGCATTATTTACTTTCTGAAGCTTCTTGTGTCTTATTTCCCTTTCTTTAGGTTCTATATGTATATTTAAACTTGAATTCTTATTTAAAATATTTTTTTACAGTGTGAGAACAACGAAGTTAGGAGAATCAAACCGCTTAAAATTGAAAATAAAAAATTGTCTTAGAATAAGAAATAGATGAATTTCAAGCAAGTATGTATTAAAAAAATGTGTCATTACGCCAAAAATGACATTTAATAGCGCTCCTTTTACAGCGCTTGCTAAATACAAGCGCTGTTGTAAATATATTTTAAAATAACGAAGCCTTTTACAGCGCTGTGAAAAAAGCGCTGTTGTAGGGTCATATAGCGTTTGCGCATAATGTTATAAGGCATTTACATCGCTTTTCAAACAAGCGCTGTAAAATGAAGCGCTTTCGCGTATTATTTTACAGCGCTTTTTTCACAAGCGCTGTAAAATACATGCGCTTTCAAATAATTGAACTACCTATTACAACGCTTTTTTCACAAGCGCTGTAAAATACATGCGCTTTCAATCAATTTAACTACCTATTACAGCGCTTTTTGCACAAGCGCTGTAAAAGACATGCGCTTTCAAATAAATATCATTTACATTTAATTAAATAATAACAAATTTACGAACCCTCATCACCTCTACTCTGGGAACCCTCATATCCTCTACGTATTGTGTGGTCATCTACATTGTCTCATGTATTTTTAATTTGTTTTTGTCAAAAAATCTTTAATTTTTTAATAATTGAAAACTAAAAATTGTCATGTTATATATATTAAATCTCTTTTTTTTGAAATTTGTTGATCTGTTCTGGTTTGAAATCTTTTCTGATTTGAAATTGTTATTAGATATGTTGATATTGGTTTCTTTTTGAAACTTGTTGATATGTTTTAAAAACTTATTATTTTTGTAACTGCATTTATATAGGTCGTATAATATGGATAAGAAATGGATGTATGTCAATCGATTGCAAAAGAGTATGAAAATAGAGTGAAAGAGTTTGTTGAGTTTGCAGTGAAGAATGCAAAAGATCCAAATAGAGTCGTTTGTCCTTGTTTAAAATGTTGTTTTAGAAAACGCGTTAGAGAAGATGAATTGGAATGACATTTAGTATGTAATGGAATTGATCAAAGCTACACATGTTGGATAAGACATGGTGAGAAAAAAAAAAGGAAACATTAATTTTGAGAATAGTTCGACATATGCTTCAACTGACTTCGATACAGATACATATGAGCCGGACCGAGTTGATGAGATCGCAAAAGCAGTTGAAGAAGATCTTCGAGATTGTCCTAAAATATTTAAAAGTTTGTT
The DNA here is from genome assembly GCA_037974775.1 of Cicer pinnatifidum. Classification (NCBI taxonomy): domain Eukaryota; kingdom Viridiplantae; phylum Streptophyta; class Magnoliopsida; order Fabales; family Fabaceae; genus Cicer; species Cicer pinnatifidum. The sequence continues at coordinate 54,264,107 of JBBPBR010000008.1, forward strand.
GAGTGATGCAGAGAAAGAATTATATAATGGTTGTACTAAATTCACAAGACTGTCGGCGATATTAAAGTTGTACAACTTAAAAGCGAGTAATGGATGGTCTGATAAAAGTTTCACATAATTATTAACACTCATAAAAGATATGTTGCCAGATGATAATGAACTTCCCAGTCGAACCTACGAGGCTAAACGGATTTTGTGTTCTATTGGCATGAGTTACGAAAGGATTCATGCATGTCCTAACACTACAACATTTTGGTCCTATGGCAACTCCTAATTTTTTATTGTAAAAAAACCGTTCTCGTAGAGGTAAATAGGCAACAGTTTTACAATTTCGTTGCAGTAGAACATGAAATTTTATAATTTCTACAACAACACTAAAAAACCGTTCTCGTTGTTTATTAATATCTTTACGCAACATTTATTCACTGTTGTTCTTTAGTTTTTAAAAAAACTGTTCTTGTAGGTACTCATGAAACAAAAAAACACTTTTTTTGAGTTAATTTTTTATAGCGCCAAATATATTTCCTAAAACAAATCCCTCTCATTTTCCCTCTCATGAAACCCTATCTCAGATTTTCAACCATTCTCATTTTTCCTATCTTGAAATCCTATCTCAGATTTTCAACATCAAAGCCATGTCCCTTTCCTTCTCTTGAAACCTATCTCAGAATTCAGCAACCTAGCCTTTTCACTTTCAGCAGCTTCTCTCATTCGCGTAACCCATCTCCGGCGTAACCCATCTCCGGCGTAACCCATCTCCGTCGTAACCCATATATGTGTCGCGTACGCCATTCATCTCCGGTGTAACCCATATTTGTGTCGCGTACGCCATTCATCTCCGGCGTAACCCATATCTGTGTCGCATACGCCATTCATCTCTGGCGTAACCCATATCTGTGTCGCGTACGCCATTCATTCCGACCGTGTTTTTGGTCTGAGGATTCTGTGTCGTGTAAACCAACTTCGTTCAAGGTATGTATTTTGTATTTTCTCATTTTCCCTCTCTTGAAACCCTATTTTGCTCTGCTATTAGATTTAATTTTGCTACGAAATGGTTGATTAATTTTTCGCTTATTTCACTGGAATTCTGTTTTATTTTTGCAGATTTCTCAAATTCACTAGAACCATAATTTTTCGAATCCAAAATCTCGCATCCTGCCTCACAAGGTAAGAACTTGAATCCAAATTCTCGCATCCTGCCTCACAAATTCTCGTTGAGTAATTGTTGTATATTTATGGGTTTAAAGTCTATTGATATGGGTCTTTTTCTGCTAAATTTGCTACTGCTATGAACTGCGATAGTATGACACATTTGCATTGATAATTTGCTCTAAACTATGAATTGGCAGCATCATGATTTTGCATTGATACTTCTGCTATATGTTACACGAGTGTTACTTTTAAAGTCTTCTACTAAGTTCTACCCAGTTTAGTCACAACCACCACCAGCATTGCCAGGACGTGCCATTCCAGAATTAGGTAACAAGACATGGGAAGGGCCAAAACCTATTTCCATTGTGGGATCTACTGGTTCAATTGGAACTCAGGTATTGCTTCTCTACTCTATTATCAAATTTGACAAATTTCTATAGTATTGGACTGCATGGCAAATAATCTAAACTATGTTTTTTTGTTAGAATTGCAAATATTTTTTAGGAATGGTTTGTGTTTCTATGGTTTCATTCCTTTTTTATAAATGTTTCAATTGGAACTCAGGTACTGCTTCTCTACTCTATTATCAAATTTGACAAATTTCTATAGTATTTGATTGCATGACAAATAATCTAAACTATGTTTTTTTGTTAGAATTGCAAATATTTGTTAGGAATGGTTTGTGTATTTATGGTTTCATTCCTTTTTTATAAATGTTTCAATTGGAACTCAGGTACTGCTTCTCTACTCTATTATCAAATTTGACAAATTTCTATAGTATTGGACTGCATGGCAAATAATCTAAACTATGTTTTTTTGTTAGAATTGCAAATATTTGTTAGGAATGGTTTGTGTTTTTATGGTTTCATTCCTTTTTTATAAATGTTTCAAATGGATTTATGAATTTTTTTTTCTTCTTTTTGGTGGTAATTGATTAGATGACTAGATTTAATTGATTGTTTAAACCTGGATTGATTAGATGACTTTCTGTTTTCGTTTATTCTTTAATGTTTTCGTTTATTCTTTAATGTAGTGAATCTTTTTTCCATGTATGCTTTTGTAGACGCTAGATATCATGGCGGAGAATCCAGATAAATTTAAAGTTGTCGCGCTTGCAGCTGGTTCAAACATTACTCTTCTTGTAGATCAGGTAAATACTTCACTTCAACCATGTAATGAAACTTTTGATTGATTTGTTTTTTTATCTCTGACTAGAATAGAATAATTTCTTAAGTTTTACATGATGGATTCACTCCCATGGCTAATTTACTGCAGTAGTTATTGTTGCATTGAAAATCATCTTCCTGATTCTAAATTAATTAGCATGGTTTAAGGCTCAGTCTATGTATTTCATATTTTCAATATATCAATATGGAAAAATGATTAATCTCTTGGTATTTATGTTGCACAGGTTAAAAGATTCAAGCCGCAACTTGTTGCTGTTAGAAACGAGTCTTTAATTGCGGAACTTGAAGAGGCATTAAAAGACGTTGAACAGAAACCTGAGATCATCCCTGGAGAGCAAGGAGTTATTGAGGTTAGCATCTTGTTTATGATGCAATTAGGTTTAGAATGTCAAATGTTGCTTTTCACAAGCTATCCTTATATATTCATTCTCAGGTTGCACGTCACCCAGATGCAGTCACTGTAGTCACGGGAATAGTAGGCTGTGCACGACTAAAGGTAACCTCTTTTCCCTTTTTTCCGGCTCTTATTTGTAACTGCTCAATTCACTATGCTACGAATTTGGTATTTTTTCCCAGTAACACTCCATTGTTAGTTTGTCTCTCACGTCCTATTTGTAATTGAATGATGCGAATTAACCCAAAATCCCTGAATGTGCCTTTACCGGTCAAGTTAGTTCCCAAATTACAAACCCTTGGGTGTTGGGACTAGTTCAATGAGTGAAGTACAACTTCAAGGACTACTTTGACAGCCAAATGCATGTTTGGGGATCATGGATGTGATTTTCATGATTTCATCTTTTCATTTGTGTACTACGATTACCGATATGGTATCTTCGAAGGACTGGTTTGATTATTTGAACTGTGACTGAATTGGGTAGAACTGGGTAGAACCATGGTTGAGCCTGATGATTTTACTTATTGAATATATTATTTTTATTTTGTAGATGAATGATGGTGATACCAATGATGAATTTCAACATTTGGAAGCACAAGATGAAGAAATAGATGTTGATACTTAGGTTTTCTTTGTGTATTTGTTTTTATAGATAAGGAATTTTATTTTTGTTATTTTGATTGTCTCCTTATCTCTAGAATATAAATTAGAGAAATTGAATCAAGAGTTACAACGCTTCATCTATATCACAAAGAACTTTATGAATTTATACTATTGCAATTGTTACATTATGAATTTATTACAGTACATTACAATAATTTAATGTTAACATTTGTTATATTTTTAAATTTATTATAGAATTTCAATAATAATATTTTACTAAAATTAATTTTCTAAAATACAATAATTTAAGAAATTATTTTTTTTTTTTTTAAATTTACTTTTGGCAACGGTTTTAAAGCATTGTCGTAACTTAATTGAAAAAGGAACCTACAAGAACGGTTTTAATTTGGCAACACCATAAAACCGTTGTTGTTGTCAATTTGAAAAACCGTTCTGGTAGAGGTAGCTACCAGTACGGTTTTTAAAAAGTGTTGCTGTTTTACAAAAAACCGTTGCGTTAGGCTAAGGCAACGCCTTGGTTCTCCACGGTCAGAAAACCATTCTCGTAGATTACGGCAACAGTTTTTTTACGTTAAGCAACAGTTTTTATGCATTGCAGTAGGGCAAAAATGTTGTAGTAACGGTTTCATTTTATTTCGAAACGAATATGAACTACTAAAGGCGTGTCCGAAATGCAATGTCTCTCGATATAAGAAGAAAGAATCTACTCCAGCAAAAGTCGTGTGGTATTTTCCTATAATACCAAGATTTAGGCGCATGTATCGCAGTGAAGAAGATTCAAAACACTTGACATGGCATGCAGATGAAAGAATTAGAGATGGAATGTTTCGACACCCTGCAGATTCCCCACAATGGGCAAAAAATTGATCACGAGTATCTTGAATTCGGGATAGAGTCAAGAAATATAAGACTTGCACTTTCTACTGATGGAATGAATCCACATGGTCTTCAAAGCATCTCACATAACACGTGGCCTGTGATTTTGGTAATATATAACCTACCTCCATGGTTATGTATGAAGCATAAGTTTATGATGTTGTCTTTATTAATTTATGGATCCAAACAACCCGGGAATGATATTGACGTATACTTGACTCCTTTAATTGAAGATTTAAAACGTATGTGGGAGACAGGTGTGGAAGTTTATGATGGGTATAAGAAAGAATGTTTCAATTTGAGGGCTATGTTGTTTGGCACAATTAATGATTTTTCAGCATATGGTAATTTATCAAGATATAGTATTAAAGGTCAGTGTGCATGTCCTATATGTGAAGAGAGTACAAATTGGATGCAGTTGAAACATTGTAAGAAGAATGTGTTTCTTGGACATCTTAGATTTTTACCTTACAGTCATCAGTATCGTGGGTGGAGAAATGCATTCAATGGAAAATCAGAGGAAGGTAAAGCTCCTTTAGCACCGACTGGATATCAAATACTTGAAAGAGTACAAGGTTTAAACAATAAATTTGGCAAACCTTTTGCAGGAGAGCTAGTCAAAATTGGGTGGAAGAAAAAGTCAATTTTCTTTGAATTGCCATATTGGAAGTCATTGTATATAAGACATTTCCTCGATGTGAAGCATATTGAAAAAAATGTATTTGATAGTGTTATTGGTACGTTAATCAATGTTCCAGGAAAGTCTAAAGATGGCATCAACGTAAGATTGGACTTGGTCGATATGGGAATAAGAAATGAATTGGGTCCAATAAAGAAAGGAAATCGCACATATCTACCTCCAGCCGCTCATACTCTATCTAGAAAGGAAAAAATTGTTTTATATAAATTTCTACATGAAGTTCAAGTTCCAGAAGGATACTCTTCAAACATTAAAAATTTGGTTTGTATGAAAGACCTCAAGTTAAAAGGTTTGAAGACTCATGATTGTCATATTCTAATGGAGCATTTGCTACCAATAGGTATACGTTCTATTTTACCTGAAAAAGTTCGACTAGCCTTAACTAGATTATGTTTCTTCTTCATGGAAATTTGTAGTAAAGTGATCGACCCTCAGAAATTACCGACATTGCAGAGGGAAATTGTTGTTACTTTGTGTGAGCTTGAAATGTATTTCCCACCCTCGTTTTTCAATATAATGGTTCACCTTACTGTTCATCTGGTTAAGGAGACACAACTTTGTGGGCCAGCTTATATGAGATGGATGTATCTGATAGAACGATATATGAAAATATTAAAAGGGTACGTAAAAAGTAGAAGTCGACCAGAAGGTTGTATTGCTGAACGGTACATTGTTGAAGAGGCTGCTGAATTTTGTATTGAATTTATGTCCAATGTTGAATCCATAGGGCTTCCCATGTCTCGTCATTCGGGAAGAATATCAGGAGAAGGGATAATAGGAAGGAGACTACTGACTATATCAAGGACAGAATGGGAGCAGGCACAATTGTATGTTCTACACAATGATGATGAGGTTCAACCGTATATTACAATACACATAGATCAGTTATCTCGTTTGAACATGAATAGGAATCAAAATTGGATAACTCGATAGCACAATCGAAGTTTTATAACATGGTTAAAAAATCACATAAAGTCAAAGTTTGATATAGACCTCGGATCAATTTCACAGAGATTGAGGTGGCTAGCAAATGGTCCGAGCTTACATGTCTTTTCTTATACTGGTTATGTTATTAACGGCTACACATTTTATACCAAAGAACAAGATGATCAGACCACTATGCAAAATATCGGAGTCACTCTCGCAGCTAAAGCGATGCATGTCTCAAGTGCAACAGACAAAAACCCAATATATACAAATCTATCATATTTTGGGGTTATCGAGCGCATATGGGAGTTAGACTACACAATGTTTCGTGTTCCCATATTTGGTTGCAAGTGGGTCGATAATAATAATGGCATTCGGATTGATGAGTCAGGGTTCTTGCTTGTCGATTTTAATAGGGTGGGATACAAAGACGAGCCTTTTATTTTAGCGTCGCAAGCTCAACAAGTGTTTTATGTCACTGATCCTTCTGATGATAAATGGTCTATTGTCCTATCGACCAATAAAATAAGTGATGATAACAATAATGATGAAGATGTTGGTAATGATCTTTTATTTGCAACATCACAACAACCACATGAAATTGATTCAACTGATGATGGTTTATATCTTAGAGACGATCATGATGAGGGAATTTGGATTAATCCATCGTTTCGTATTGTAAATGGACAAACAAATGTGAATCCCACCAGGAAAAAAAGAAGGACATCTTAATGTACATGTTTAATTGTTTTATATAAGCCATGCATGTAATCTGAACTGTGTTCACGTAAATATGTATGTAATCTGAACTGTGTTAATGTAAATATGCATGTAATCTGAATTGAGTGTTTTATACTAAGTTCTGATTAATTTATTTTCTGATTAATTTATACTAAGTTCATGTAACAATGAGTCTTTTATATTTAGCTTGATTTACATGAACTGAACTGAAAAAGAGCCTTAAATATAAAAATAAAACAATGAGGCCTTTTACAACGCTTATCTGAAGAAGCGTTGTAAAAGACCCTTTTAAAAATAAAATAAAGAGACATTTTAGAGCATTTATCTGAAGAAGCGCTGTAAAAATAAGATTCATATAACATTACAAAACAATGAGACTTTCTCAGGCACCTAACAAGACTTTCTCTAAAAGGATTTTCTTCAAACACCTTGTACGCATAATGGGAATCCCCAAAAACACAATAATATTGCAAAAGAGCATTGTTAACAAAAACATCAGACTTAAACCCATTTTTCGCAACATGGCAATGAACCTGAAGACCAAGTTTCGGACACGATTTAAGAAGGAAAGGGAATGTAAATGTATCAGGTGATGAAGAAGAAGATAACATAGACTTAAAGAGACAAAAAGGGTGTTGAGGTGGAGATTGAATTGTGATAGAGTAAGCTTTGATGTCTGTGAAGAAGATGGATAAAAGGAGAAGAGTTTAGAGGAAGAGCTTTGATAACAATGTTTTTTAACCATTCATTGTTTTGCATGTTTTTAATGTCATCCCATATGGAACCTAAATAAACCAAACACAAAAATAACATAATAAAACAATGAGGCCTTTTACAACGCTTATTTGAAAAAGCGCTGTAAAAGGCTTTAAAAAAAACATTCATATAACATAATAGAACAAGGAGGTCTATTACAGCGCTTGTTCAAATAAGCGCTGTAAAAGGCCCTTTTAAAAATAAAATAAATAGACCTTTTACAAGGCTTATTTGAAAAAGCGCTGTAAAAGACTTTAAAAAAAACATTCATATAACATAATAAAACACGGAGGTCTTTTATGGCACTTATAGGGAAAAGCGCTGTAAAAAAGTCTTTTAAAAAATTAAATGAAGACACCTTTTAGAGCGCTTTTCAAACAAGCGCTGTAAAAGGCTTAGGCCTTTTAGAGCGCTTTTTGAACAAGCGCTGTAAAAGGGTTTTATATATAACAGTAACCGCTTTAGTTTCCTCTTCATTACATAAACTTCACTATCATCTCAACCTTCATCGTTGTCTCTTTTATTGACGATGAGTCATCGGGGTAGCTAGTCCCTCCTACTCATGTAATCAACTACTTAAGGAACTATAACTGCAGTCATTCAAATTCAAATATGAATAATTAAAAAGTATCTTTAACGTTGTTCAGGAGTGCCAAGGCGGCGCCACAACTCCTACTCCTTACTTCAAGTTAAAAATTCAATTAATTACACCTTCATAATAATTTATTTGTAATTTACTACTAGTTACACCAGCAAAAGAAAGGTCACTAACATCAATATATAACCAATAATTCAATTGAAGAAATATAAAACTATTTCACATTTAGATGCTCTCGACTACTCTAACTCTATACACCAATTCCCAACAATTAGAACACTTGAAACACGAACAATTTATTATTTACTTAATTATATACACATTCAAATAATTAATCCAAAAATTAGCACAAAGATTTTACGTTCATCTCATAACTCAAACGATGATTCTAAAAATGAAACATGTTCTCATAGAGGTCTAACTGCTTCCACTACAAGAAAAACACATATTTGTGGCCAACTTTATAAATATTTTGTAGCCGAATAAAACCCTCACAAATTTGTGACAGAAAAAACCCTCACAAAGTCTAAAACTGAAATTGGTCATTTTTTGTGGCTGAAAAAGCCCTCACAAATTTTTAAATATTTAACTGGATTTTGTGGCTGCCTAAGCCCTCACAATATCACAACATTATGATTTTGTGAGGGCTTAGGCAGCCACAAAATCTAGTTAAATATTTAAGGATTTTGTGAGGGCTTGTATAGCCACAAAAAATGAATTTTGTGATGGCCAGATCCGTCACAAAGAACTGATGTGAATAGGGTGTTTGTGGCGGCCTATGCCGCCACAAAGGATTGGGCACGTGGCGTTTGTGGCTGCAAAGGCCGCCACAAAAGACGCCCAATCCAGCTGGACTTTTCTGGCCGCTCAGGCCGTCACAACTGCACATAGCTGTTGGATTTACTGGCGGCAAAGGCCGCCACAAATGGAAATATGTACGTTGGCATTACTAGCGGCAAAGGCCGCCACAAACTCCTTATAGCCGTTGGCATTGTGGCTGCTTTGGCCGCCACAAATGCTCAAGGCCAATACTATATATATCACTCACCCTCCTACTTCATTTTTTCACATCCAACTTCTCTCTAAAACCTCATTCTCACTATTCTCTCCTCCTTCTCTCTACACAAAATTACTCTTCATATAAATTTGGTAAGTTTAAATTATATTATGTATGTAATTTTATAATTTTATTTTTTAATTTGATATAACTAATTAATGTTATTGATTTTTATTTTTATAGTGCTTGTTAATTATTTCGAAGACTTGCAAGCATCGTACGTGAGTTAAAGCTTGAAGTCAGACGCTACTCGGTATTCAAGTTAGTATTTTATATATTTTAAATTTAGATTAGTAAATATATATATATATATATATATATATTATTTTTAAAATATAGATTAGTAATATATATATTCAGATTAGTTTTATAAATTTATTTTTAAAAAAATAGGAATGATGTTGTTTACATATTAATATATGATAAATTAAAGTTTCAAACCACGGTTAAAATATATTGGTTTTAATATAATTATTATTTAAAAAAACATTATTAAAATTGATGATATTATTATTTTTTTGTTATAAATAAGTCTTGGTTATTAGTCTTGATTTTTAAAAAAACATCATTTAAAATTTTATATAGGTTTGTATAATGATATAGTCTTGATTAATAATTTATTATATTGTTTGCAAATTAATTAATATATAATCCCCTAATTGAGATATATATCAAAGTTATTGATTTTAAAAAAACATTATTAAAATTTATCATATTAATTATTATTTTTTGTTATAAGTATTGATATTTTATTATATTATTTATAATTTATTATTTT
>JBBPBR010000008.1:54286488-54302089 GCA_037974775.1 Cicer pinnatifidum
ATGTTAGTATTAATATATGGAGAATCATGTAAATCGATATGAGTAGAGCATCATGTAGGTATATGGGGTTCATTTTGTTTTATTTGTAATTATTGAACTTTTTAGATTTAATTTGTTAATTATGAATTCATTTTTTTTATTGAAAGGTTGTTGCCTTACAAACTTGTTATTAATTATTTTATTAGATTTGATTATAATTTTATTAGTTTTCCTTGTATATAAAGGCCTAGTTTAATCTATTTAAAAAAAAAAAGTAAAATATAACATTTAAATATTTTAATGTTAATAAGGCTTTTAAATAGGCTTATAGGTCAGGCTATGATAGGCCGTAGGCTCAGGCCGAAATAAAAAGCCTATGATAGACCATAGACCAGACTTAAGTCTAAAAAATTTATCGTAAGTCAGACTCAGACCTTTCAAAGTTTGGTCTGGCCTGACCTATTCCCACCCCTACATAAAGTATTGATTAGAAGATAAAATTAAAAAAAATAATAATAATCTTACATTGAAAACTGATAAATAATATATATTCTATATTAAATTTTATTCATTAAAGTGACAATGAGAGAGTAATTTATTCTACGTTCTATATATATAGTAAAAAGTGTTGTTTTCTCTATTTCATTACTACATTTATCTTATAGTATGTAAAAATTTCATTACCACAATTATCTTATAATATGTAAAATGATCAAATAGGTCATCACACATTGTGGATTGGAGTAATTAACTTTTATTAAAATGTTATAGATAAATTATTAGGGGTGCAACGAGGCAATCAAGGTCACCAAATGAATGTGTTATTTTAATTTTTAAGGAAAGATTTATTGTTGTTTTTTAAGTTTATCTTTTAATTAATATAATGTACGTTATTGTTAAGTTACAATAAGAAAATAATATCTAATGGTATTGGGTGATCAGTACTAAATGACATAAAACAAGTATATGAACCAATAGAAGTAGGATTTATTTAATATATTTTGTAGTCCAATATAAAATAAACTAATTTAATTCGTTTGGATTGTATTCGATTATTCAGCTCATCATGTTAATTGTTTGATTTTTAAATCTCTAATTAAAAGAAAATAAAATGTACATGTTTGTTACAAGTTATTTTTAAAAATAATCATTTTTCGTAAATAAACATCACTTTTAGGAGTTTTTCATTTTTTTTGGTTATAAGTATTGTGCTTGTTTTAATGAGGCAGAAATAAATTGACATGTTTTTTTGGAGGACCCTTGAAGTGTGGCAAGGGGTTGGTACGTGGGAGATGATCCAACGTGTAAAATTGGAAGTTGTTTTTTTTTTTCTTCGTTTATTAGAATTGAATTATGTTAAAGAGATGAGAATGTGGCCTTCATAGCTACAAAAATCTTGTGTTTATATTAAGTTTTTAGTTTGTATCAACCTGAATATAGTTAGATCTCAAATTTGTGGTAAATAGTTTTTATTCCTCATCAATTATTCTATCTGAAATTTAAGCTATCTTAACAAATTGTAGAGTTTTACTTGCTCTTTATTTTGACAACTCTCGTATTGAAATCTCTATGAATAGCCACATATATACACATAACCCTACATGTATTAAATTTTATAATTTTTTTATGAAATAAAGTTTTTTTTTTTTTTTTTGCCTAAAACAAACATGACAATTTTAGTGATAAAAATGAATGTAGCGAGTTGAACAAAATAACATGACATAAAACATGGTAATAAAAAAGGGAAAGTTTAAGTGAAACATGGTTCATCATATAAGAGTAGACCATACTTTATTTTATTTAGTACGAGGGAGAAACAAAACAATACATAGATGCATGTTTCTAGTTTCCATATATATCCTCATTCCCTATGTCTATTTTCATTTTGTCCTTCACCTTGGTTTCTTTTGTGTCCGTTATAGTCTTCAACGGGGGGCTCACTATTGTAGTCTCTCGAGGCCCATCTTTCCCATATTGAGGGTCCCCATTGTGTGATAAAACTCATTGCATAATCTCTCATAGCTCTCCAATTTATTCCTGCTACTAAACGATATACGGGATGCTGAGCTGCCACAATAGTCATAAGAAGAGGACCACACACAAAGAATACTAAGATAAAAAAATTTGTTTTCATCCTTGCTTAATTAATTTCTTTAAGTTTGTTGTAAAATATGAATAATATCCTCAAATATTTATAGTCATCAGGCATGGGAAAAATAAGATTATTTTAAAAGACAAAAACATATTGAAGAAAAATATATTGCATACTAAAAAGAAAAAAGACAATATGTATTCCATGGCCAATTGCGAAGACAATGGGTCATCAAAATCCATTGAGCCATGGAAAGGTTAAATAAATTAGTACATGTTTGTCTTTTGGATCATGATTATTTGAGGATTAAAGAGACGTTGTATTCAATTAATCTTTTTTATAAAGTTGCTTTTGGTTAATTTGTTTCAAAAAGTAGAATTTAAAACTAGCAAGTTGTAAAATTTGGCTTCCCAATAAATTTAGGATTAAACAGATGTAATATTAGATGTTTTGATATTGGATTATTAAATTTTTATTAGTAAGGTCTAGGAACACAACTAAAACAAATCAAACGAGAAATTGTCGTTGAATTAATTAGAAATAACTTATATTTCGTGCGGGTTAGCATCCTTCTAATCAGTTGTTGGGGCATTCTCTGTGCCTTCATTTTATTGAATGAATTTTACTTTATTTCAAACAAAAACAAACTACTATTGATTGTTTGCCGCTATAACCAATTATTAAAATAGAGTAATATTAATGGAAAGTCACAATTATTCCTACGATCCTTTTAACTTAATTTTAAATAGTATTTTAATCTTTTTTTTATTTAATCTTTTTTTAATATTATTATAAAAATATAAATAATGAAAATATGAGTTTGTTTGAAAATTTGAGTTATAAATTTGATGAAATTTGTATTATATTGAAGATGATAATTAATTTTATGAGTTTTATTTGAAAATTTTGATGAACTTTTATTAAAAAAAAAATGATAATATTGTTAGCATTTTAAAACAATAAAGATCAAACTATTTACTAAAAATTAAATAAATGATTAAATTAAAAAAAAAACTGAAATATCATTTAAAATTAAGTTAAAAAAACGCATAAACATTTATACTTAATGAAAATATAAATACAAATATTATATAAAATAGAGTAGAGTCACCTTTAATTTTTCATATGTAGAACTTCCGGTATCTGCAACTAAACTATTTAAAACATCTCCAACGGTAGTCAAATGAGTTCGTCCGCCAACATGTAATCACGTAACTTTCAGTTCTTTGTGAGTTCACGATTGTAGTTGTACCAAGTTGTCATTACGGTGCTCTTATGAAGGAACTTAATTACAATAAACCCCATCTAATGAACTCATGTTGAGTTCACCGGTTGGAATAAAAATGAATTAGCTGTTTCAAAATGACGTGGTACAGTAAATTCCATCTAATGAACTCTACGTTAAGTTCACCGTTGGAGATGTCATAGACAGTTACATTTATGGTTCAATTATCCAAAACTAAAAGGAATTGATTGGTGAATATCACATCATAAAAACTTCTTAGCAAACTCTCCTTCTGCAGCCAAAAATGGACTTGTATATTTGTTCTTTATAGTTTTGAGTTAGAATAAGGATTAAGTAAAAAGTATGATTTTTGGGATCATATATGCAACTAACTAACAATACTCCAATACTGTTATTTGTTATTGTTATGTACTAACTAACAATGTTCTAACGCTAATTTTTCTGCAAACACAAATAATTTAATAAGTCTTTACATTTTTTTCACAAAGCAAGTAACTAATTATCATATTCAAACTTCAATGTATCCTTAACCATCAAGCTAACATTTACCTCAATTAATTGTAATAACTAAAATAAGAAATAAATTATAATTAAGAAGGTTTCAAAGAACCACAATGGTGATATATGATCACTTGAATTGACAGTAAAAGAACGTCATAGTCAACAAACAAAGAGAAAGGGTTTTCGGCAAGAGAGAGTGGCACTTATGTTATCTTGTGATAATTGGAAAGAAAACATGATGTATATACCTTATATCCATTGTTATTGTTATGAAATAATTAATTAATGAATACAATAGAGATTCCTTAATCTAAATAGAAGCTAACTAACTTAACCTCCTAACGTAATAATTAGGAAATAGTTAATAGCATAACTAACCAACTTTGACTAACTAAAAATATTACTAATATCTCTCCTCAACCACATATAGTAGGTAAGCCCAACTTAGAAATAAGAGTATGAAAAGGGAAAGGATATAATAAGGCTTTTGTAAAAATATCTCTCAGTTGAACATGAGTAGAAATAGGGAGAAGATGAAATAGTCCTTGTTGCAATTTGTCTCTGTCGATATAGCAGTCCAAATCAATATGTTTAGTACGCTCATGGAATGAAGAACTAGATGTGATATGCCTTGCAGACTAGTTGTCACATTACAACAGGGCTAGTTCAATAATCGACAACTTGAAGTCATTAAAGAGGTTAGTGAGCCATTGGATTTTGCACACCGTTGACGCCATGACTCTATGCTCTGCCTCAGAAAAAGAATTAGAAATTGTTGTTTGCTTTTTGGACTTCCATGAAATGAGAGAATCACCTAAAAGATGTAAAACCCGCTCATAGAGCGCCTAGTATCAGGGTAGCTAGCTCAGTCACTGTCACATAAAGCTTTGAGCTGAACAGAGGATGAAGAAGACAACTTAATGGCTTGGACTGGTTATAATTTGATATGACAGAATTTCTATGGCAACATCATAATGAAATTTTGTAGGGATGGAAATAAATTGGGAAAGTTGTTGTATTACATAGCTAATATATGGCCGCATATTTGTCAATTAGATCAGCTTTCCAATGAGTCTCTTGTAGGATGTTGGATCAGCGAGAATTTGGCCTAAATCCTTGTTGAATTTAGATTTTTTCTGCATAGCCACATTCCATGGTTTAGAGGCAAGCATACCAACATTAGATACAATATCTAAAGTATACTTTCTTTGGAAAATATGTATACTAGATTTGGACCTAGCAATTTCAAGGCCAAGAAAGTATCTCAAGTGACCCAAATCTTTAATTTTGAAAGAACAATTCAAAAAAGATTTAATTTTGGATATTTCATCGATGTTGTTTCTAGAAATTATGATGTCATCAACATATATCAATAAGGCAATAAAGGATGAGGAGGATTTAATAAATAAAGAATTATCTGAATTATATTGAGTATACCCTTTTGAAATGAGAGTAGAGAAAAGTCTAGCAAACCATTGCATACTAGATTGTTTTAAACCATAAAGAGATTTTTGAAGTTTGCAAACAATATTTGGATTATGAGCCAATAATACAGGGGCAATTGTATATAGACTTCCTCTTCTAAATTGCCATGTAAAAAAACATTGTGAACATCTACCTTATGAAAATGCCAATTATAAGATGATGCAAGAGCAAGTAAGAGTCTTACGGTAGTAAGCTTGGTTACAAGTGCGTAAGTATCAAAATAATCAATTTCTTCAATTTGGTTAAAACCTTTAGCAACAAGACGTGCCTTATAACATTCTATAGAGCCGTCAGCGTTATATTTTACCTTATAAACCCATTGACAACCTATGGACTTCTTACCATGTGGCACCTCTTTAAGAGTCCAAGTGTTGTTCTGACCGAGGGCTGTTAGCTCAGACTTCATGGCTGATACCCAATTATTGTCTGTTGCAGCTTGTTTAAAGCTGGTAGGTTCACAAACAACATAAATAGAGGAAATAAAATGATAGAAAGAAGATAAAAAATTTTAATAAGATAAGACATGGGATAAATGATAAAAATATATTGGACTTATGGTGCCTAGCATGTGCAAAATTACACTCAAAATCTAGTAAGTAAGCAGGGGTCTTGTTAGACCTTGAAGACCTACGAATAGTATCTTGATGCTCATCAAAACCAAAGATGGGGGAAGTATGTAAATTGCTCGGACTAGTATAAGACTAGATAAAGGAGTTGGAGCAAACATAGTACTATCATTAGGGGAGTTATTAACATAAAAAATTATTAGCCAAAAGCATATTAGTATCACCAAATAGAATAAAGAAATCATGAGAATCATCATTAATATGCAACGAAGTAGAATTAGGATTAGCATATAGAAAAACATGTTCAAAAAATACTACATTCCTAGAAACAAAGGTGGCATGGGTATGTAAATCAAACATCAAATAACCTTTAGTTCCTTTAATAAATCCAAGGAAAATACACTTGGTGGCCCTTAGATCAAGTTTAGTTCTATGATGAAGCAAAGTTGAAGCATAAGCAATACGTACAAAAACCTTCAAATCCATAAAGCTAGGAGATTGTTCATATTATATTTCAAAAAGGGTCTTATTATGTAAAACAAGAGTAGTTAACCTATTAATAAGAAAAACAACATGATTAATAGAAAAAGACAAAAAATTATTTGGAAATTTAGAGTGGAAAATAAGTGATCTAGTCACATTAAGAAGATGATGATGTTTTCTTTCAACAATTGAGTTTTATTGGGGTGTCTCAACACAAGAGGTTTGATGCAAAATGTCTAAATTAGAATAAAAAATAAGCATATTGAATTCAAGACCATTATCATTGTTGATTTTCTAGACTTTTGTATTGAATTGTGTTGAAACAAAGTAAACAAAGTTTTGAAGGAGCATACGAGTTTCAGATTTAGCATTCATTAAAAATAACCATGTAAATCATGAATAATCGTCAACAATAGTTGGAAAATATTGATGACCATCAAAAGAAGGAACATTAATAGGTCCCTAAATATTAACATGTATAAGATCAAAAATATGTAAAGAAACACTTTCACTAAGGGGAAAGGGGATTTTAGACATTTTGTCGAAACAACAAGAGTCACAAATCATATTTTTATTAACTGAAATGTAAGGAAATCGTTTACACATTTTTTGTAATTGGGTTATTGATGGATGACCTAACCTAAAATGACAAACATCGAATTTAATTGGTAAAGTAGAATTAACTAAGGTAGTACAATGGCCATTAGAAACATGAGCAAATTTCAATAGAAAAAACTATAGCAGAGGTATGAATATGATCAACAATATAAAATCTATTACGATGCTCCACATGGCCAATCATCTTCTGGTATGCAAATCCTGAATTGTACAAAAATTCTTAGAAAATAATAGTTTGCAATTCAAATTATGAGTGAGTTTTGAAATAGATATTAAACTAAAATTGAACTGAGGAATAAAAACATTTGATAAAGGGACAAACATGATCCGAAACCCCCGAATCCATAATTCGTATAGAAAAAGAATTAGAAACGAAACATGTATTGGAAATACTAGATACTACATGATTGGACTGATCTAGAATAGAATTCTTGGTTCTGAAAGAAGTTCCAACATTAGATTTAGAATTATGTAGTAGATTAATCAAATTATGATAATTTGTTTTGCTAACATTACTGTTGGAATCGGGTTATTGTGTAAGCTGAGAGAGATAATGATTATTGGAATCATTTGTTGGAGACAAATTTGAAGATTGTATTTAATTTACGATCACCTAGTGGAAAGCCATGTTTGAAAGAATATGTGTCAATGATGTGATTATTCTTATGGCAATGAGTATAAAACATGGAGGGCCAAGGTTGGCCACGACCATGATGAGATTGCCCGCGGGCTTGACTGAAATTGTTGGAAGTATTGATATTAAAAACAATAAAAGTATCAGGAGGATTATGGTTAGAATTGGGAACAAGGTCTTGTTGAACAACAAAAGAATACACCTTACTAATGGAAGGTAAAGGATCTATGAATAAATTATGTGTGCAAACGTTCTTGTAATTTTCATTCAAACGTTTTAGAAAACAAGTGATATACTCTTGTCTCTTGATGCTTGAAATAACGAACTTTTGTGTTGAGCCTACAAGAACAAGTAATAGGGCATGTGCATGATGGTGTTAGGTGAAGATCCTCCGATTCATCCAAAGAATCTTCAATTTGGTGAAATAGGTAGACAAAGAATGTTCACCTTGCTTGATTCAATGGAGATCAAGGAAGACATCGGAAAATAAAAAATGATTTCCTTTAGTGAAACGATCACGAAGATCAGTCTATAACTCTGATGCTGAATCGATGCAAATGGAGAACGTTAAAAACTCAAGATTGATCTTGGTTGTAAAAATAGAAAACGAATAATGTTCTTGGTTAGTTAAAATCAACAGTTTAATTTATCTATTTAACTTGATAATCAAAAGAACGGAAAGTAAATAGAGATAAAGATAGAGATATCACACAATGATATATCCTGGTCACCCAACTCGGACTACGTTCAGTCCTCACAACTGTGAGATTTTCCAATAAGCGTTCAAACGAAAACGTTCTTGGTTTTGCACAGTTTTGTTCAAATCAACCTTGATCTATAACAACAATTCCTTTCCATCTAGAAAGGATTCAATGAGACCACATATCAATCTTTAGAGAGGACTTTACAATTCATCTTTTAATCATAAAAGGATTTTCTACAAACTACTCAAACTATAAACAACCCTTATAGTCTTGAGTTTACACAATAATAATTTAAAGATATTGGTAGAATATGAGTATGTTCAACTCGTGTTTGAGAATAGATTCTTGATAAAAGAATTCAGTATAAGGATTCTGATATTTGAAGAAGAAAAATAGAACTGAATCTTTTATTTGTGAACGAGAAGCTTTCAAGTATGTAAGTGTACGTAAGTGATGAATTTTTTTAGCACTTGAAGTTCTGATTTTTCCTTGAGCTTGAGGTTTTATAGGCTTTAAGGAGGTTGATGACAGCTATTTTGACCGTTGGAAAGTGTTCACATATCATGGGTTAGATTTGACCAAAAACCATACTTTTTAAACCATGAATGTTTCTTGACTTGAACATTCTACGTTTTTGCTTCTATGCTAATAATGTATGATCTGTAGCTTCTCATTCTTGAGTGTGATGTATGATCTTTATGCGAACAAACATCTCAAAGATATGTTTACTGTATTCAGATCAAGATTGTCTTTGATTCGACCAAAATAAGTTGGAGAATGATGTACACATGCTGGAGATTGATTATTAATATACTGGAGAATAATGTTATCATTATGGAGACTAATGTTAACATGCTGGAGAATGATATTAACAATCTAGAGACTGATTTTTAACATGTTGTCGTGCGATCGTTTGTCACTTTTGCTTTGAATCATACATTTTAATGTTTTATCTTTTAGAGTGTTTCTTTTGTTGATATGAGAGCTATATATTCCTTGAAAATGTACTCGAAATACATTTGTGTTTTGCAGGAGCTTTCCTTGCATTAACAAAAGATTTGAACTTGCTTGATGAAAATGAAAAAACTTGGAGAAGATTCTTGAATTTCCAGAATATTGTCAAGAACGTTCTTAATTATTTTTTTTTATTTTTTATTTCTTTTTAAATTGATTTTTGCTTACATTACTTAGTACCTATATTAAATTATTAATCTCAGAAGCACATGTTTCATTTAGAATTATAATTAAAGTATTTAATTAACCTTTGTTTATTTCCGTCAAAATATTAATGAGAAATTTTAACTCCAGACAACAACCTTCAGAGTCGCTGATATAGCGTTCGGATCGAATTACAACATACTTGAAGGGGTAGTTTGTACTTGGTTTGTGGGGCACATGTCATAGAACGATGATGGATGATGATATTGATCAGTAAAGAGGATTGTCCTCAGATCACTTTGCAGAACAACAACTTCACCGACATATCAACAATAGCTTCTACATCTCCGATTACAATCCGCACAACATTGATCCCACGGCGAAGCTAGCAAAAATTTTACGAGCTAAATTTTAAAAAATTTTAAAAAAAATTTTACGAGCTAAACAAAAAGTTTATTTTTAAAATTAGTATATAAAACTTACATGATTATAACAAAAATTCTCAATAATTTTTACTTAATCTTATGAATGTAAATTAAAACACCAAAAAAATATAAAAATATTATAGTTATTCAGAAAAGTTGATAACAACGTTTTAAAAAAAAATCAAATTAATTTAAAATTGATTTTGATTGATTAACAATATATTTTTAACATAAACAAGTAAATTATTTGAAAATCACTATTATGTTTGTATATGAGTCTTGCTTTGATAACTTCCATTGCTAATAATGATACATATGTAATTACTTTAGAGATGGAAAGTGACAAAACAAGAGATAATCTTTTAACTTTTCTATGTTTACTAATTCTAGACAAAGAAATTTGTTAGGAATTGCAAAATTTATATTGTTAGAGTAGATAAATATAATTATATATTAATTTATTCACAAAAATTAACTTTTGAGTTAGCCATGTCAGCCCACCACTATAGTTAGAAAAAATTATACTGTCGACACACATAAGTTAAGCTTTTGTCACTAATAATTTTATTTATTTATTGCAAAAAGAAAAATATAAATATAAAAAACTGAGTATTATTCAATAATAATATAAAAAAAAATAATTATTTTCCATGAAAAGTAATAAAGTTTATGGATTTCTTCTATTTATGTAGAATCACCTTAAACAATACTTAAAAGAGAAAGGAGCTAGTACCTGTTTGTGTGTATACAATGTGCATGGACGAATATAAAAGTATTATCAATTTTAATCGGGATCAATGATCTTGTAATTTAATCGTGAACAAATAACATAATCATTTAGAAAATAATACAAACTACCTATAAATTCTCAAGAAAATATATATATAGGAGGAAAAATGATATTTAGCTCACCCTTTTTGGTATTATAGGAAATGTCAGTTAAATCCCTAGCTGAGACCTCAAAGGAGATCAAAAGAAGCATAGCCAAAAGGCCAAGGATGAGGATTGACTTTTTCAAATCCATTGTTCAATATTTGGTAGTGAAATTAAGATGAGAAAATTTGTAACAAAGTGTGATTTATATATAGTGGAGTTTTGGGATGTATACCATTGACCTTTACTTGGTGGTTGGGAACTCTATAGTCACTATTTATTCAATCTTATCTAAAATATATGAACTCTTCAACTAAATATTTTATCTGATTTTGAATATAAAAGAAAAAGATTTGTCAACAAAAAATGTATACATTTAATCTAAAATTTTAATTTAATATATTTATTTTTGTTGATTTATTTTCTTTTATATTTAAAACCTTAGTGAAAATGAGTATATAATTAAGTGTTGTTCTTGATCGGAGGCTATGAAATTAGGAAGCATTTATCACTATTATTATTCGTTTTTCAATTATTGCTAGCCACGAGAATGAAACTCATCCATTTGTTTTGAGATTTTGTTTTCAATCGTCGATTCTCGCTTTGTATTATATATCACACATTAATGATTGGATGGGTCTATGTTAGAAACTTCATTCATTATGTGTAACGTTTACTACTCTTCGTTAAAATAACTCATTTTCTAATATGAATTCTAAAACGAAAAAAAAAAAAATCACTATTTTTTGTGTAGAAAAATTTAAAAGAGACCCAAAAAAATTAAAGATATATTATTATGTAAATAATAAAAATAAAAAGAATAAAATTATAAATAGTAGTGAAGTAGGTGTGATAGAGAGAGGGGTGGAAGGACTTTCCAAGACGTTTAGTGGCATACAACTTCTTATTTATTTTCCTCTTATTGTTGAATGTGAAAGAGACAGTTCATTGGTTGATGCCTCTTATAATGGATAATTATAATGGACCATCAATAGTCTAGGTTCAAATTAATTAGGACATCCCTTTAAATATTATACAAATATTTGGAGTGGTTTATTTAAATTTTTTTATTAGTATAAATAATTGTCAAACTATTTAAGAGATTTTATGATAATGGCATGTATATAGGTTACTTATAATTAATTTTCATAAATATTCTAAGAGTACACGAGTGTCTATGAAAACACTTTAATTAGATGTAGAGGTATAAGTTATTTTTGAAGAATTATGAATAACTTATCTATCAATCAATGAAATTGATCATATAAGTAAATTTGTAAGTGAAATCTAGAGTTTAATATTTTCTTTACTTGAATGTTTTTTATGTAATCAATTTTCATTAGTTGATACATAAATTACCCAAAAATCTTCAAACATAATTGGAAAAAATATCATCTAATTATGACTTATTTAAAAATTATTTTATTTTATTTTTATTATAAATATAATTTATATATATATATATATATATAAACAATTATGTGATACATTTATACAATACATAATTCAACTCTTTATTTTAAACATAATATTTTATATTTATTTTGGTGTATATGAATTTTAAAAGGGTTTGTATTAATAAAAACTATGTTTAATATATATTATTTACACATATAATATATATAAAAAAAATAATTAGGATGATAATTGAAATATAATACACATAAAGATGTATTTATACAATAGATGAGTTACACATGTGATATATTTATATAGTGGCAAAATAGTTCACAGCAACAAAGATTGATCTTACTCAACACTACACTTTTTATTGATGAAATTTTATTTTATGAAAGAAGAAAAGAAAGTGCATGATGATGAAGATGATGATATTGATCAGTTAAGAGTGTTAACATCAATAGCTTCACCAACATATGAGCAACACCTTCTGCAACTCCCAGAATAGTAACCACCACAACAACCATTCTCACAATATCCTCCTCCATGTCCACCATGTCCATAATTACCACCACCATGGCCGTAATTACCACCGCCGTTACCATAATTGCCACCACCATGGCCATAATTACCACCGCCGTGACCATAATTGCCACCACCATTGCCGTAATTACCACCGCCGTTGCCGTAATTACCACCGCCGTGACCATAATTGCCACCACCATTGCCGTAATTACCACCGCCTTGACCATAATTGCCACCACCATTGCCGTAATTACCACCGCCGTGACCGTAATTACCACCACCATACTTGGCATCATTTACTTCATTTTTTTGTTCAGCAACCTCTGCAAACACATTATATATGAACACATTGTAAGGGATGTTAAAAGGAGTCAATATTAACTATATAAGGAAAATTATATCAATAAATGATTTCTGGTAATAATTTTTTGTTTTGTTAATCTTAAAAGAGATGATAAATTCAATAATAATTAATTCACAGTCGAATTCGAAACAAGACGTCAAATAGTTGAATTAGAATTTGTGATAATATTAAAACATAAAATTATGATATTCATTTTGATTGGTTATTAATATTGTGTGTTTAAATAACTGATAATTACTTTATTCATCTATCGTATAGGTCTCCTCTCACTCTCTCATATATACTTCATCTATTCCATTTTAATTGTCATTGTTTTTGTCGAATTTATTCTTATTTATTATTGTTTTTAATTCAATACAATATTAATTTTGTCAAGGGAGATATTAATAAAAAAAATTGTTAAGGGAGATTAATTTTTTATGCAGTATTAATCTTTTTATATACTCATCTAATCAAATTACACTACGATAAAACATCCATATCTCTCTAAATATCTACATGATAAGATCACATTTGATGTATCCGTAAAAAAAAAGTTGCACATTATTCGTTCTTAAAAACAAATATCTTGACAAAAATACATATATCTATTCATTGCAAAAAGAGAAATAAGTATGCAGCTACTATTATAAATATTTTAGTCAAAAGTATTATGTAGAAGAAAAAAACAATTAATTTTTATCATCGACAATAAAATTTTTGGATTTCTTTCATTTATGTTAAATAATTTAAAACGATACTAAAAAAAATAAAGATAGTATATGTTTTTGTATCTTCAGCAAAACAAGAAAGTTTTTTTTTTTTTTGAGTAAAAAGAAAAAGAAAGTATATGTTATGTGTGTACGTGCATGGAAGATTATAAAAGTTTTATCAATTTCAATAATGCTTAATTGAAAGCACATTACACAATCATTTAGAAAATACAAATCAGGCACCTATATAATACTCATGAAAATGATGAATATACAAAGAAAAATTATATATAGCTCACCATTTTCGGTATTAGAGGAAGTCTCAGTTAAGTCTCTAGCTGAGACCTCAAAGGAGATCATAAGAACCATAGCCAAAAGGCCAAGAATGAAGGTTGTTTTTTTCATATCCATTGTTCAATATTTGGTAGTGAAATTAAGATGAGAAAAATTGTAAGAAAGTGTAGTCTATATATAGTGGAGGGAGGGAGAGATTGGGATGTATAAGTGGTTGGAATGGTAGCTAGTAAGTATTAATTCAATCTTATCTAAAAATTACTACCATCCGAATATCCGATGAACTAAAAATAGAATAGAATTTTATATCTTTTATAATAATTGTGTCATTTAACGTATATTAAAATATATATATATATATATATATATATATATATATATATATATATATATATTTACTTATTTTTCTTTTTTATATTATTGTTTGAGAAGTAAAGATTGGAGGCTATGAAATGAAGCAGCAGTTATTGTCACTGATGTGATGAAATCTATGTCCTTGCTATTCGATAAAAGTGACAGACCAGTATTGAAAGCATACTTCTATATATATTAAAAAAACATATATAAGAACTAAATATCTACACCGTCAAACAAAAACCAAATATATACCTATATATTATTCAATATATAAAATATGTGAATTAATTTTACTATTTAATTAATATTATCTGTATATTTTTTAATTATTATTATCATGGGAATCAATCATAATTAAAAAAGTCAGTTAAATAAAATTATCATTTTTTTATTTATCATACTTTTTAGTCAGTTTATTTTTTAAATGTCATTTAAGGCCCTTTAGTTTGCACAACACACTCACCTCGATCCGCTCTAACTTTAATAATCTCTCTTTGGCTATGTTTGTCACCTTGCCTCTAAGTAAAGAGTGTGTGATACCATCTCTTTAGCCTCGTTAGTTTTTTCACCCAATATTTTTCTCCTCCCACTTTCATGGATGAAACTTCACAAAACTATTCAAATATTTTTAACCAGTTATAAGAGCAATATTTTCTAGTTTTTTATTGACATTAGTTGGTCACGAGTTTCTCACCCGAGTTATGTTTTCATATTTGAGATTGTTATTTGTGAGTTGCATGTACATTAGTAGATATAATAAAACTTATAGGTTTAAATTAGAAAAACAATTTTCTAATTAAAGTAATTAACTTATAAATAATACTTATTTAAGTAACTTGTAACTAATTTTATATTTTTAATTTATGCAAGCTAAAATATATTCGCGACACTTTTAGATTGAGATGAATAACACAATGTTGTAAAAGTAACAAAGAAATGCAAAATCAGAAACGCTGAACTATATCAATTAAATGGTTTTGAAATGTTGGAATAAATCAACTAAAAAATTTTTGGAAGATTCATTATACATTTGGAAGAATGACAGAAAAATTATAATTCAATTTTGCTTTTTTTTTAATAGGTATAAAATTGAGTTTATACCACATGCAAGATCTTCTTTTATGTTTTTTTTTAAGAAATTTTATCTAATATGAGAATCGAATCATATATTTTTTTTAGAAACAAGAAAATTTTTACTTATTTGTTG
>JBBPBR010000008.1:54316575-54340365 GCA_037974775.1 Cicer pinnatifidum
CTATTTTATTTTATAACTTTGGAAAACAAGTTTATAAGTAAGAAAATGTCAAAAATATTATTTTCATTATTTCTAAAATTACATTCTTCATAATATATATTTTATCTTCTATTCATCCCAATTATTCGCTAAACAAATCGTCCATATTATTAACAATTTTAAAGTATATATTCAAATATGTGAGATTTAGGCACAATATTCCTTGAAAAAATCAAAATTATATATAAATATGTCTTTTGCTAATAATTTTAATTCTCAAATATATCTTTAGTCATTAATATTTTAATTTTCTAATGTATTTTCATTGTTCAATTTAATACATAAAATTATTAACAAAAAGAATGTCGAAAATCTATTTGTAATTTTAATATAATCAAAGATTAAGATGAAAATGCCACATATTAAAAAACTAAAATAAAATTTGAGTTTAATATATATATATATATATATATATATCCATTAACGTAATTGACAATTTAAAAACTCCTCATCTAAAAATTCATAAAATGTTCAAAGCAAGGTTTGCCAATGCCATTCACCGTGACATTGACAATTAAAAAAATCACCCAAAAAAATGATGAGATTGACATGGCAATTTGGACTTTTCACAATCTTAGAGTGTTTTTTGAGTATTGGGGTAACTTCCCATTCCTTGTAATATAATCTTCCTCTGTATTCTCTTTCTCCTTTCAACCTATGAATTCACAACTCCAATTTCACAACAACCCATAATCCAAAATGTCACCTTTCTTTCTTCTACTTCTCTTGATCTCTTCCTTGAATCTTGGGCATGCACAATCCCAACCCAAAAACCAAGCTTTCTTATCCATGTTAATTACCCAAAATGGCCTTGATTTCGTGAAACAATTACTTGTAGAAAAAGCAATTTCCTCCTTAATTTCACTCCAATTACCGAATATTGAAAAGAGTACCAAAATTCCATTAATGGGTAATGTTTACTTGGTGCTTTCTAATATCACAATGTATCAAATCGATGTTCCTTTTTCTAATGTCAAGCCTAAAGAGACTGGAATTTTGATTGTAGCTTCTGGGGTTAGTTGTAATTTGAGTATGAATTGGTATTACTCTTATAGTACTTGGCTTGGTCCTGTTAGGATTTCTGATCATGGTTTAGCAGAAGTTCAGGTATGGAAATTGTGATTTGTTTTTTTGTATTTTTGTTTGTAGGTTTTTCTATATTGAATGATAGTGCTTATACTTGTTTTTGGCTAAGTAGCAAAATTGTGTTGGTAATAGAAAAATAATCTTTTTAGGATTTAATTCATATGTACTTTCGATCAGTGTAAAAGATCATAATTGTCTGATCATGTTTGACTTTAATTTTATATCATAATTACTTATAAAGTCATATTACAATAAGAGATTATCAAAATAATCTTTTTCTTTGTAATTTTAATTCATATATTTACAGAGATGGTATGAAGATTCTTTTACACTCTATGTCAATCACAATTGTTGGATCAATAAAAATATTTGAACTTTAATCATATCTATATTAAAAGCCATACGAAGGTGATTTGTCATTGGTTTGCATTGTATAAAGTTTTAGACCTATAGAGTATCAAACAAAATTCATCTCTTTGTTCATAATGTAAAACTTTTTGAGAGTATATCAATACTAAACTCGTGTTTATGAAGGAGGTTTTAGTTTAGTTTTTTTATTGAACTTGTTGGTTTAGATATTTGAATATTAACTAGTTCTCATGCATGCTTTGGGATTTGAATAATACTGTGTCATTTACTGTTGTGGGTTTAGGATCTACCAATGTCGACTCATTTGATTATAAATTGTATTGCTGCACTAAGTATGAATATTATAACTTATATATCGTACTTATTTTTATATATGGTTGATTTTCTAGTGTTGGTGAATTATTCAATATCTGTGATTATTTCTTGTGAATATTGGCTCAAAATGATACTTGTTTCTTGTTAGTATGATATTTGTTTCTGTCTTTTCATTTTCTTCATGAATGTAATAAATAAGGAATTTGATAAGTGCTGTTGCTGGAAAGGTTGAAGGCATGGAAGTTGGACTTACATTGGGATTGAAGAACCAAGAAGGATCTTTGGATCTCAAACTTATGGACTGTGATACTAATGTTAAGGATATTTTCATAAAATTGGATGGAGGTGCATCTTGGCTTTATCAAGGGTATGACAATAACCATATTAGATTCTACCTCATTTCATATTTCGTGTATCTTTTGTTGCCTTAAAATGTGTCTGGCTTTCCTCTTTTTATGTATAGTCTCGTCTATACACAAGTATTGTCAAATAGCGGCTATAGTGGCGTTATACCATAACAGAATTTGAACAAATTGTTATCGTTCGAATTACACTATTTAATACAAATTGTTGTCAAATAGTGGCTATAGTAGTGCTATAGCATTGTAGTGTAATAAAATTTGAACAAACTGTTATTTTCTACGATCCACGATTGACAACATTGCTATATACATACTATATTATCACTTTTATTTGGTAGTAAATGATGTTATGGTGTTTTGACTTTTATTTTTGATTCATATCTAACAGGATTGTTGATGCTTTTGAAGGGATAATTGGATCAGCAGTCAAAAATGCTATCACCAAGAAACTTGGAAAAGGGATTTCAAAGCTTGATTCATATTTGAAGAGTCTTCCAAAGGAGGTTCCGGTCGATGATCACTCCTCTTTGAATGTAACTTTTGTCAACGATGTTTTACTAAGTGACTCGTCGGTTGGATTTGAAACAAATGGGTTGTTTATAGAAAGAAATGGTTCCCTACCTATTCCTAACCTCTGCCATAAGAACACAAAACTTCCAATTCTATGCACCAATTTGTCCAAAATGCTAGCAATCACTTTAGACGAGGCTGTTTTCAACTCTGCATCAGCCTTGTATTATGATGTAAGTTTGGATGTTTGGTTACGGTCTTAAACAGTGTTTGAAAAACCAAACTAGATAGTTCAACCAGTTAAGCCTTTAACATGGTTTGGTTATTTTGCTGGTTTGGTCTCCATTTTGAGCAATTTATGATGGTTGAACCATGACTCGGAGGTCTTATCGTTTTGATGTCCAGTTCGGTTTTTAAAACATTAGTTTCAAAGCATGAATTTTCTTAAAACATTTTGTTTTCTATGCCATTGGTTTGGATTAGTGTCAAATGAGAAATCGGTTCAATGTTCAGGCAAAGTTTATGCATTGGATTGTGGACCAAATACCAGATCAATCGCTATTGAACACTGCAGGATGGAGATTTATCATTCCCCAGCTGTACAAGAAATACCCAAATCATAAAATGAACTTGAACATATCTTTTTCTTCTCCTCCACTTGTGGAGATTTCAAATCATAAAGTCGGTGCTAACGTATTTGTAGACCTAACGATCGATGTTTTGGAAGAAGATAAAGTAATACCAGTGGCATGCATCTCATTGGTAGGATCTTTGATATATTTAATTAACTTCATTTTTTGCACTAATCTATGTGTTTGTTTTTTGTACATGACTTCCCTGCATTTGGAAATCCCGCATTCACATTTCACGCATTTGGAGCATCAGTGGTCGTTTGATCTAGATCAGATGGTTGTGATTCAAACTCAATATTTTGAATTATAAAATGGAAAAGAAAATGTTTGCATCTTTTTGCACCATCAAATCAAGACCGGACAACCATCCAAATTCTTGTTTTTGGACTGTTTTTTCTATCACCATTCTTATTATGAGACTTTGACTACATATTACTTGGTGTTACTAATACTTTAATGTTATTATTTTGATTATGATGATTTCTATGATTGTTGATCTGTTAGAGTGACCATTATTGCTATATGACACTGTTTGGACAGGTGATTCAAGCTTCAGGATTGATCAAAATAAATGGAAACAACCTTGTAGGTACTGTCAGATTGGATGACTTTGGAATGTCATTAAAATGGAGCAACGTTGGCAATCTGCGAATGTACCTTATTCAGGTGCCTTTATGTTGTATATGTAATATAACACCTATAGTTTAATGATTATGTATTGACAAAGTTAAAAATAATTATGCAACATTCAATCATATCTCATCTTAGATTCACGTTATAATGTTACTTCTTAATGTATATATACAATTATTTATACGGTGAGATATGATTTGATTGGATACCTTTGTATATATAACATATGTAATGTAACAGTTTAATAACTATGTACTAGCAAAGAAAAGAATTAGTCATCCAATTATATATCATCGTGTTGTAATATTACTTTTGAAAATATCTTTACTTACCTACATGATGAAATATAATTGGATTAAAAATTATATTCATCCAATTATATATCATCATGTTGTTTGAAAATATCTTTACTTATGAAATATAATTAGATATCTATATAAAACTTAATGTTTTGTGTGTTATTGATTGAGGGTGTGTAACGTGTTTGCCTTTTCACCTGCAGCCGGCTATGTGGGCGATTATCGAAACCGTGTTCTTGCCGTATGCAAATGAACATCTCAGTAAAGGGTTACCTTTGCCGATCATTCACGGTTTCACCTTACAAGATGCAGAGATAATCTTGTCGACGTCAAGCATCGCAGTTTGCAGTGATGTAGCGTATACCGAATCAAATGAGCATTTCGTAAAATTCATTGAGTAGATAAACATTTTTTTTATTGCACTGTAAATATTTCAAATCAGAAATCAAGATGGTAAGTCACCTTGTGCAATCTTCTGTTTTTTTGTTAATTGTTTAGGTAATGGGATAACCATCACACCTAGACGTACAGAATATTACAAACCAGTGAAATATACATGTGCATTTGCACAGGTCCTTTAGATAGTTAGTCATATTTAAGTTAAAATTTACTAAACAATTATCGCAATTTTTAAATTAATTCATTTTGAACTGGTTTAATTTTAATTTGATTAAAAAACAATATATAACTTTGATTAGTGATAGACCATCTTCTATCAAGAAAAACAATTGTTTAGTATATAGTATTAAAAGTAAATTATAATGTGTATTAAGATAAATTTTCATTTTTTAATTGTATCATCTAATTAATATTATATGTATTATTTTTTAAATTATTATTTTACATTTAAGATAATATGATTATATCCATGATTAACAAGAGTTATCGATTGTCAAAACAATAAGAGTAATTTTATAAAATCACCATCCTCTTTTATTTAGTCAAATATAGCGATCACCGGGAAAGGAAGAGAGTAATAATAGAGTCTATAATAGTTTAATGCACGTGATCATTCAAAAAATTTCAATCATAATCATCACCCCAGAAAATAATAGAGATGTAATAAAAAAAAAAAACCATTAAAGATAAAACTACTGAACCAGCTTAAAACTAAATACTTCTCTAAAGGTTACATTTTTACTTGCTGTAAAGTAGTTTCTGTAAAATGATAGACACGCATAAAATTCACATTACAACTATTTAATCTTATATTGTTTTTTTAAAAGGTTTAAAACAATGATTAATTGTTGTGATTGAGAAGTTTTTTAATGAACAGATATTGGTGCTACGCTTGTGTATTCATAGAATAAATAGAAATGTGTTTGAATTCTTCAGATGTTAAAATAGTAAATGTCTCTATATGTCATCTCAATCCACCAAACTAGGGGGAGGGGTGTTTTGGCTTCCTTATTACTCATTTCATTTCAATACGTTCATAATTGAAAAAGCTCCTAACTTGGTTATCGGTCTTTTCACCGTTCACCTCTATTCATTCCTAACCTAAATATGATTGAAAACTAACATAAGAAATTTATTAATAATTTCGATAGTTCAAATCATTCATGATGTTACAGATGCAAGATTGAAAAGTTTATATCCAACCACAAATAACAATGTCAGGCAAATTATTCATGGATAAAAGATTGTAGCTATGAGGTATTCTAAACTACTAATTTGTTTATTTAGCCGTTTGAGAAGCCTCAGAAGTCTTCGCTTCTATGGGACATTGGGATACATATGGTTTGAGCTGCATAAAAGACGATAGGCATAAATCAGTAATAGTGAAAGATATAAACCCTAGTCCAACATCAACTCGACACTCGACATTGACAAATGTGATTATATTCAATTGATTCATTTTCTCAAATTATTATTGGTCTCGTGTCAATATTATGTCTGATGTTCGTGCCTGTGTTTCATAAGAAGGAAGGACGGACTTCAGAAAGGGGAAGTGGAAGGAACAATAGTCCTTCATCTTGTATGGAAAAGTTTTTATTATCTATAAAACTAAAGCCAATATATCTTGTATGGAAGGGTTTTGGAAGATTTTAACAGACTCTAAAATCAGTTTCCTCTTTTTTTGATTCTCAACAAAAAAAAAAAATATTAATTATAGCAGGCATTTTAAGCTAGACCATGTCCACTTAAACAAAAACAAGTACTTTATAAGAAAAAGAGAGAGAATATGATGCAATGAAACAGAATAACAACATTGACTAGAACCAAACATCTTGGTTCTTGCTATTCTGCAGTTAAAACAACAAAGCTGAAGCAGAAGCACTGAGTATGAATGGAAGGTTTTCCATGTAAATATTTGACTCGGTAAACAAGTAGAAAGA
The DNA here is from genome assembly GCA_037974775.1 of Cicer pinnatifidum. Lineage (NCBI taxonomy): Eukaryota > Viridiplantae > Streptophyta > Magnoliopsida > Fabales > Fabaceae > Cicer > Cicer pinnatifidum. The sequence goes on from JBBPBR010000008.1 coordinate 54,323,160, forward strand.
AGACAAGACAATGCAGTAATGAGATTAAATAAGTGGAAGACGCAAACCTTAAAACCAGTCAAATCAGGAACAACATAGTTTGGTAACTTTTCCTGCAATATCACATACCCACCTGCAATAATTTGCAGGATTGCATTCAAAATAATGGTATAAAAATACATTAACATAATAAGCATGTAGCTTAGCAAATTATATTTTATTACATTACAAAATCAAAAATGTGCTTCATGGTTAGACGAAACAGCATAGAAAAGCAACAGAGTTTTCTACATCCGCCTTGAATAATGGTTCTAGTGTTTTATAAAGTCAATTTAGTAACTACCGACATCCAGATCATGAGAAGCAACACAAATTATTACAAGGTCTGCAACATTCTAAAGTTGGGCAATGAAATACAAGTAATTTCTTTGAACAAAAGCAAAAATAGATAAGGACTATCAGCCCTCAGAAAGATGAAGTGAAACACAAGTATCTTTCCCACAGAGCAGTCATCATAATCTAGTCACAGAAAAGTAAAACATAAAACCAAACAAATTTAAAAAACATTGAAATTCCATACTGTTAACATTTCATGTTTCAGGCTTTAGTTTCATGGTATTAGAGTATTATTACACCTTTCACGTAATATGTTGCAATGCAAGGATTGGTGAGCACTCCATCATATATTCATTCTTAAGAATTGATATGTAATGGACATCTTATGCAAGAATTGGATTATGCTTTTATTAATTGAATAAAGAAAATTATACCCAAATTAGTTTAATGACGAAAAGGAAATCAAAGATCAAGCAATAAGCTTCAGTTTCATCTAATTTTGCCCAGTTAATATTATTTACATAATAACATAAATAAAACAGCAAGTACAATGAATTGTGAATTTGAAATTTAATCAAAATGTAGAATGTGAATATTTGACATAATCAATACTAAAATAAGACTATACAAACCTAAAATGATCTATCCCATTAGATATACATACACGTTGTAAGTTATGTTTTTCATGTGCTATTGAATTTTAGAGATTGAAATTATCTATTCAAAGTGAAATCAAATTCAACTTCATTAGCTTCAGTAATGAATGCGTGCGAGTAGCCAGTACATTGATATAATATTTCTTTAGATTAAAATGGCTATTTTGGATGACTTTGAAGATAATGTTCAGCAATATTAGCCTATTAATTATCCCCCTTATATTTGACTTTGAGGTTTGGCCACTTCAGCAACTGTTCATTTGGTTTCCAAATAACTTTACCATTAACTAACAAATGCCAACTCCTTAAAGATATTCAGAGGAAACAAAGAAATATAAACAAAAAAAAATCATAACTTGGTAAATATAGTACAATAAACTGCAGAACGATACTGACAGGCCACGTAATATGCTAATTTAGAAAATTGCAGTGAAAGTGCAATGTCCATAAATAAGGGGGTAAAGTGCATTGACCCCTGAAAAAGACACAAGTTACACTGGAAAATATTTATCAAACAGTGAAACCCTCATCCTTATAATTATAACAATCGATAAGATCCACATCAGCAGATCTGGTCTCGATACTCTCTATAACCAAAATTTTCAAACTAAAGTTAGCAATTTGGCTAATCTAATCAGCAAACATCATCAGTGAAGACAAAGCCCCTTCCTGAAGGCATTCAGCATTTGGATTTTCTACTTGGATAATAATAATAACAACAAATCAACAAACAAAAATAATTGGTAACCAGTATGCACAATCAACAAATGAACAAATCTGCCCCAAATGTTCCAAAACAAAATATGGCATGCAATCTAAAAACTCATGGAATCCAGAGATAGTGATAAAATATTGGACTAGTACAAAAGTGTATCCTAATTCTATAGTTTAAGTTCAAATTCTCCTTAAAACAAACAAAAACAGATGAAACAACGACTTCAGTTGAAGAAACAAACCTTTGCGAGTGTGGAAACCAGTGGGCTTGCAGTTCTTTCCCTTGTAGTAACCTCGAGGAGCACGTTTTGGTGACAGAATATCAAGGGACGATGTTCTCTTCCTTCGAAATGCCCTACCTATTCCTAAAAGTAGCCCCAGAGGCATCTTCTTCTATGAGAGACAGAACAAACGAATAATCACCAACTGCGAGCACAGATACATCGCAATCAAATAACGTAATTTACACATATAATATCAGTAATAACAAATAATCAAAAGAAGAAGCATATAAATTTCTCCTCATAACATGATATGCACGTGCATTAAACAGAATAAAATAGCATGTTTAAGTCATAGCTCAACTGACAAAAATGTCAATATTATTATATTAGACATCATGTATCGGGTTTGAACCCAATACCTTGTCAGTTGTGTGTGAGTTTCTGGTAGTATTTATATGATCTCATCAACAAAATGTGTGTTTAAACACGGGCTCTAAAAACGCCAATAGAGTCTAGCCCTATGAAAGGATGAGTAATTGATGTATCAGGCGAGCTCTACGAGGCTATTGATATGAAAATGATGTTGAAGAACACAAAAAGAAATATAATATTATAAATAATTTCATCATATATGAAAAATTGAGTTGAGGGGGGAAATGTAGCTTTGACTGAAAAGAATCACTGTTGGAACGAATGACATTGGTTTTCTTGGTCCGTACCACATGCAAAAAACAATCAATCAAACAGAATGAGTAGAAAGAAACATGAAGAAATCAAAATGTAGAATATGAAAATTTGACATAATCAATACTAAAATGATTTATCTCATAAACATACATATACGTTCTGAGACTACAATGGGAGAAGAAAACAATGAAGAAGAAAATGGAGCACCATAGCCATGGCAAGAGAGAAGAAGAATACCTATTATGGAGAAAACGAGGTTGGCAGGAATGAGTGGCGAGAGAGAGAGGGAATGGAAGGTTGTTGCGAGTAGAGAGAAAGGGTTTAGGGTTTCAGACTTTAACACTGTGTTTGGTATGCGAGAGAGATTGCGAAGAAACGCACTATTTCTCACGTTTGGTTGAGACGCGATTTAATTTAATAATTAATAAACTGCAAAAAATTATTAAGTTCCTTATTTGATTAAATCTACTATTAATATATAAGAAAAAAGAATATGTTATAAAAATTGCAATATTATCTATTTTAAAATGTAGTATTTTATTTTATTTAGGAACTCCAATAGTAATATGTTTTGTTGAGTACTAGGGAGCAAACCTTATCTTCCCCAAACAACACAACACTGATCATCAGTGTCTCAATACAGTTTCCAAAACCCACTCTAAACCCTTTCCTCTATTCTCTCCACCATGACAATCCTTTCACTTCGCAATTTCAACATCCAAATGCAAATCTCTCTCACAAATTCCCCTTTCAAACCCCCTAAATTCTTCCCATTTCACAACCCCATTTTCTCACCAAAACAACCCAACCACCATATTTCGTTGCAAGTTGTCAATTCCATTAAAGGAGGTTCATCAGGTTATTTATCCGAAATTAGCAAAGCAATCGATTACGAAGAACAGTACCGTGTGGCACGCTCACAGGTTAACCGTAAAGGTTTGGTGGACTTGGAAGGTTATTCCATTGAAGGGGTTTCGATTGGTGGACATGAGACTTGTATTGTAATTCCTGAATTTAAGTGTGCTTTTGATATTGGAAGGTGCCCAACTAGAGCTATTCATCAAAATTTTGTTTTTATCACTCATGCTCATCTTGATCACATTGTAAGTTCCCACTCACTTCTCATACCAATAATCAAGTTTTAATTTTTGGTGTTTTTAGACTTTTTGCTTTTTATTTTGTTTTTGTTTTTTGGTTTTAACAATCTGATTGAGAGTTTGGCGGGAAGCCAAGTTCCAAATAAAGCCCGACAAAAAATTGTTTTAGCTAGAATTTGAACTCAGTTTGTTCTGAACAATTTGTTCTTAATCGCAATTCATTAATCACCTATGTCAATCTCATGATTTTGTTTTTGGATTAGTGTAAAGGGAAAAGTAAGTTACATGTTGTTATCAGTGTTGTGAAATAGTGGCTATAACGGCACTATAGCACTATAGGGTAATGGAATTTGGAAAAAATAGCTATTATTTCGCGATATACTATTTAGTATAAAGTGTAGTCAAAATAGAGGTTATAGCATTGATGTAGAAATGTAGAAATGTAGCGAAGTGGAGTTTGAACAAACCGCTATTTTTCGCAACTTGCAATTGACAATATTGTTGTTTATCTAGGCTTATCTACTAGTCTAAGCATTATGACATGATATAACTTGTTTTCAACAGATTTCAATGTAAACAACTTTCAGCTTAAATTAAAACCGTCTGACAATATTTTCGTTTTGATTATAGTAGTAGCTTATACATAAATATTTGCATGATAAGCCTTTATGTTTATCCTATATGCCCTTAATTAGATTGTATATTCAAATAGGCTCATATTGTTTCGTAAATGTTTTTAGAGAAGTTTATCCAAACTGACCCTACGTTGATTATTGATGAAAAGTCGGCATGGAAAGGCCTACGATAGATCCACAATGGATGACCCTTTCCTGAATCTTGCGACGACGTGAACTTTATAGCACCGAACTTCCCTATTTTTATCGATTGAAAAGTCAAATTCAATTTCGAAATAGATTCTTATGGAACTTGGTAAAGAAAGTAACTATTTCTACAAGAACATAGGCCATTTATTATAGTTGTAAGATTTAACATTGATAGCTTATCATGTACAGTTTAGGTAATCTAATGCTGGCCTTTCTTTTCAATTTTCAGTTTTTGGGAGTTTTATGTCTCTTTGTACAATGGCTGACGAATGTAAATTTTGTATAAGCTCACGATGTTTTTGAATGATTTAGGGTGGGCTGCCAATGTATATAGGAAGCCGTGGTTTGTATAATTTAAAACCTCCCACAGTATTTGTACCTCCTTGCATCAAAGACGATGTTGAGAAGTTGCTCGATGTTCACAAGAAATTGGGCCAAGTTGAACTGAACGTTGAATTGGTTGCTCTGGATATCGGTATGTGTCATTTGTCTTTCTTTGATGGTCAGTGGTTATTGTTATTCGTTGAGGAAATGATTTATAAAGTTTTTTTTCAGGGGAGACATATGAACTACGGAATGACCTTGTTGTTCGACCATTCAAAACACACCATGTTATACCAAGCCAGGTATCAATATTAAAGTTTACCTCGCTTCTTGTAAAAAAACATTATGAACAAAACGATTGGCCCAAACTTTTCGGGTTTTGGCTACAATATTCAGTGTTATCATCATTAGCATTGTCTTCGGATGCCGATATATGTAATGTTAAAACTTGGAACCATTTATGTGGTGATACTTTGCAAATCTCTTGGAAAATAATGCTAATTGGTTATATTTTGCAGGGTTATATAATCTACTCAATTAGGAAAAAGCTGAGGAAACAATACAGTCACTTGAATGGGAAACAAATTGAGAAATTAAAAAAGTCAGGCGTTGAGGTTTGTAATATCTCAAAACTCGATTCTGATTTCATTTTTGTTGCCTTTACTTTTAATGAACACTCCTTTCTAGATTACAGACACTATATTATCGCCTGAGGTGGCCTTCACTGGGGATACAACATCAGATTTTATGCTTGACCCACTTAATGCTGATGCATTGAGAGCAAAAGTTCTTATAACCGAGGTACAGCACAATCTCTTAATACAGTGTTGTTAAATAGCGGCTATAGCACTTCAGCGGAGTCAGATTTTAACAGATTGTAATTGTTCCGCAATACGTTATTTAGTACAGTGTTGTCAAATAGAGGCTATAGCGGCGCTATAGCACTGTAGCATAGAGAAATTTGAACAAACCGCTATTTTCCACGACTTCCTCTTTATATTTATTATATACTTATATTTTTCGTTTGATTGATAATAGGCAACTTTCCTAGATGATTCCACCAGCATAGATCACGCACGCCAACATGGTCATACACATATATTTGAGGTAATGTGATATCTTTCATTATTTTTGAAGTAATGGAATAATACTTTCATATTTTATTATTACAATCTTAAACTATTTATATAGAAAAAGAAATTATAATAGTAATAGTAATAATGACTAATAATGACAGAATCATAAAAAATAAATAAATAAATAAATTAAATAAAATATAATCCTAGAGAATAAAATCTGATTTTCGTTTATTCTTCAACAATTTTATCGCTACTTCATAGGTATCTTGACAAAAATCAAGGTGCACAAGAATGAACTTTTGCTGCTCATATGCATGCACTTCCTCTTCTATGTTGCTATCTTGTATGACTCAAGTGTCTATTCAATTTAAAGCCATATCTTATTATCCACAGCTATTTGTTACCAAATGCAGTTTTTACATTTTTACATAATAGTTCAATCAAGTACATATCTGAATATCCATGACATATTGTATGTGTGACTCCATCCCTTGCCGCTTCACGATAAAAAAACCGAAAACCTCATACCTGCCCCAACGAATTCACGCTTGGTTCTATCAACAATTACTTCACTGCATATTATATATCAAGGACCTTCCTAATTTTATAATCTTGTGTTAATTATGTAGCTCATTGAAAATGCTCAGTGGATTCGCAACAAAGCAGTTCTGTTGACTCATTTTTCATCAAGATACAATATAGAGGTACTGCTACAGTGTTCCTTCAGTAGTACTTCTATGGGTCTCCATTTTGAATTAATGTTAAGTGCCTCTTCAACAAATCAATGAATAAAAATAAGCTCTTTTTCTGCAGGATATTCGTCAAGCTGCATCAAAATTGCAGTCCAAACTGTCAGCAAAAGTGGTTCCTCTAACAGAAGGCTTCAAATCATTATACTCTTAGGTGTTCAAAATCAATACAAGTTGTACCATTATTCTTATATCAATGAGCACCTAGAGAAAGAATGTAACAAGTTTATGAAAAAGAATGTTACCGATTTCATAGTTTCTTGTAAATTAGAGAATTGTATCTGTAATGTAATTACAGTTAGTTCATCGCTAGAGATGCTGTATGGCCTAACATTAAGTGTGTTGCATATGTGTCTAAATGTCACACAGTTCATTTAGATGATTTTTGGTCCAAAGCAATGGGTTCTGTTAGATGCATGTGAAACTAGACACTAGGCCTAAATAGGTTATATTCATAAAGATATTATTGGTCGATGAATAAACATTATTTTTCAAAATTGTAGAATACTACTACTCTCGTCTAGAATGAAATATATTCATCTAAAATGAAATATAAGCAAAATTAGTATTTGATTTATTTGGTTAAAAATTTAGTCTAGCAACATCAATTTTTCAATTATTATTTTTGTTTATATTTTATTTCGGAGATAGTGTTGTGTGTTTAGATCATTGTATCTTTCTCTTGTTAAACTGCATTGAAATATAGAAACATATCAAACACAAGTGGCATATGCACGAGTCTTTTACATTTTCTATTGGAGGTTTGATCTTTGATTGATGCTTATAGAAAAATATATGTCGAGAGAGATCAATCTCTTAAATAGTCTATGGCTCTTTGGAATGATTAGTTTTTGAAATTGTGTGTGAGATTATATAGAGTATTTTACTTTACCTAAACCATTTGGTTTATCTACCAAAATCCTCATCTTCCGAACACAATTACGAACACTATAAAAAAATTAGACATAAGATAAGAGAGAATGAATGAGTGGAGGTATCTAGTTCTCATCATTAATAAGGTTCTTTCAGTTGACTATGCAGATCTATTCTCACAAAAAACATTTATTCGACTAATACCACAAGCTTTTCTTTTATTCACTATTTCTCTTATACATTTTTTCAATTTAAATCGTATTTTGTATTATTGAGTTTTATATTATTAGAGACTGAAAATCTACTTTAAATAATAAATCAAAACTTTTCGCGTAATTCACTAAAATTACAATTCAAATAATAAGAATTAGTAAAATTATATGTATTTGCATATTATATTTATCTTCACTATTTCTCTTATACATTTTTTCAATTTAAATCGTATTTTGTATTATTGAGTTTTATATTATTAGAGACTGAAAATCTACTTTAAATAATAAATCAAAACTTTTCGCGTAATTCATTAAAATTACAATTCAAATAATAAGAATTAGTAAAATTATATGTATTTGCCTATCATATTTATCTATGAGTGATAAACTTTAGTCCTATTACTAATTCTTATTAATATCATTTCACCGACGTCAAGCCACCATTGTTTATGTTGAGGACAATACAAGAGTGCTACCTAAAACTAAATATTTTATAAATGCCTTTCTACTTCATGCTATATAGACTTTAAGTTAGACCTTTTGTCGGTATTTGACCTTTTTTATTAACAAATAATTTATACTAGTGAAGCAAGCTAAGGCTCCTTATATGGATTTTTTTTTCCTAATTATCCACTAATCGCAAGTTACAAATATTTATTTAAGATAGCAATTTCATTTAATAAATGTTCTTTCATACGTATTAGTCAAAAATTGATTCATCATCATATATTTAAAAGACTCAATTATCTGTTAATTGTATTACAGTATATTAAATTAATTTTACATATATAATAATTCTTTCTAGAAATCTTCAACTTGATATTTATAGAGTAAATTCATGATAAAATCTAAAAATATAAAATAAATAGAAGCTGACATTAATTTTATAATTGTGAAAATATTATTGTGGTAGTGTTTGTTAGAATTTGCCAAAACAAGATCAACCTTACCTTCTCAATAATACACTCAAAGGAAAAAGCAACAACCAACATGAAAAAAGACAAAAAAGAGAGAGACTTAAAAAAGCATCAAGTATCAAAATAGATCATGGTTTTCAACAACAACAAAAAAATGATCATGATTATTTTTACCAAAGACTAACTAAACTAGATACAGTTGAGTGTTACATTAGTTTTTGTACAACCACAAGATCTAGTAAGAGAATAAAAAACCTAAATCGTTCAATCACTCACTCCCTCACCTATCACGTGCCAAACCAAGAATATCAAAGACTCAAAAAAAAAAAAAAAAAAAAACTTTCATAGCTGTGTCACTCATGCATTCATCTTGATCTCTCTATAATTACTTCCATCTTGAAACAGATTGGAATTAGAATAGATAGCATCATAACTTGATTGATGACATTAACATTATTTGTCACTACCTCGTAAATTACAAAAAGAAACTTCCTTATAATTCACTCACTTTCTTCTTTTCTTTGCTGTCACCACATCACAACACCCTCTTTCTTCACTCAACCGAAAAAAGTTTCAATCTTTTTATTTATTTATTTATTTATTTATTTATTTATTTTTATTTGGGGGGTTTCTTAAATTCTATAAAGATCTCATTTTTAATCTTGATTTGTGTGAAGTCTATTGTTTCTCGATCTGGGTCTGAGGGAAATTGGCGTTTTGTTACGATTATGAGGAAAAGAGAGAGGGAAAACCCTTGTGGGGTATGTGGGCATTATCACAAATATGAAGAAGGTGAAGTTTGTTCGATTTGTGGTCATAGGATTGCTGTTGGATCGGAGAAAACTTCGATACAAGTTAGTGCCTTTCCTTCTGTAATCTTGCCGGAGTTTCTTTACTTGGGAAGCTATGATAACGCATCACGCTCTGAGCTTCTCAAAACTCAAGGGATTTCACGTATCCTCAATGTAAGAAAAAGGGTTCCTTTTTGTTGATTTCTTTCTTTGAATTATTGAATTGATGATTTGGATTTTGTTTGTTTAATGACTGCCTTTTCTTGATGGCGATGTCGATGAATATTTTTACAAATGTTTTCTTGTGAAATATTGGGTGTGTTGATTGGTATAATTCGGTGGAATTGTGTTTGTGCATTTGTATTGTTTTAGATTTGGGTGGTGAGTTTGTTATTGTAGGTTGATTGGTTTCGGTTTCGGGTTTGGTTAATGCATGCTAGGGATGATGCCATGTTAAAATTTTGATTGGTGATAGTTAGATTGTGAAAGTGTAAATAGTCAAACAATTTCTGATAGATAAAGAGCATTGATCACAACGACCGCTAAACGACACGAATTACTAATGAGTAAGGTAAGTTAGTTATTGTAGGCGGATTGGTTTTGGTTTCGATTTGGTAAATGCATGATAAGGATGATGCCATGTTAGATTTTTGATTGGCGATAGTTAATAGATTCTGAAAAAGTGTAAATAGTCAAACAATTTCTGATAGATAAAGCATTGATCATAACGACAGCTAGACACAAGAAACAACTGAGAAACAACTGAACGAGGTCCTAAAATGTGAATTTTAGTTGTTGGTAGTTAATAGATTCTGAAAAATGTATACATAGACAAATAGTTTCTGATATGTCAAGCATTGATCATATCAACCGCTACACGACACGAGTAACTATTGAGTGAGATCCTAAAATGCCCAACTTTTAATTATCGGTAGTTAATAGATTCTGAAAAAGTGTAAATAGTCAAACAGTTTCTGATAGATAAAGCATTGCTCATAACGGCCGCTAAACGACACGAATTACTATTGAGTGATTTCCTAAAATGTGCACTTTGTCCGTTATATTAGCTCCCATCCATGCTAGGAATCTTGTAAACTAATTTTTACTCACAAAAGATACATGGAGAGGTTAATTTGACGTACTAAATGTATGTTACAGCCTTAAAGGGTCATGAACAAAATTTCTGTCATTAAAGAATGTTTTGATGTGGTGTGCTTTGCACTTTATGTTATAGCTCCTTCATGTTTCTGCTCATACAAATTTCTTGAGTATTTATTTTCATGCTTGTGCAGACTGTGCCTGCTTGTCAAAATCTCTACAAGAACTCATTTACCTATCACTGCCTCCCTGATGACAAAAGTTTTCCGTTTGATGAAGCAAACCAGTTTCTAGGTATGTTCCTTTATGTCTATTTCAAATTTATATGTCTTGATCACTTCATCTGCTAGGGTGCTTTAGTAATTTGTAGTTGTTTCATAATTTTTATAAATACCTATTAAAAAATGATACATGGTCATGCTGCTGGAACATCAGCTTGTGTCTTCATTTGTTTCTTTTATGCTATCTATTTTATTTACCAGCTTTGTTTAAGCTTGATACTGTTACATTGGTCCTTCTTCGTAATAGTAGAGTTTAAATGTCATTAGGCATTTCCATTAAATTAAATACTGGTAGATTACAACAAGGAAGCCTAGAATTTACAAGAAGTTACAAGATCTGCTTTATGCTTCTCTTCTTCCGTACTAATTGTTATGTGTAAAAAATTGTGTTTCTTTTTTGTTCTTCAAAAAAAATGGTACAACATATGTGACATTTTTTTCTGCATGATTTGTTATTGTTCTTCTTCTAATAGAATGCACATATTGTACTTCCCTCTTGTGTATTTCCTGATTTTCTGAGTCCAAATCCTTGCTTTGTATAACCTTTTATGTATTGCTCTCTTTATATCTGCTATTTCCTTCCCTGTTATATTCTGTTCAATTATTTCTTTAGTCTGTAATCATTGTTCAGTTGAGTGGCATGTAATTGTTGAAGTTGATACGGGTCTGGTAACTTATTATTGAATACTTGATCTTAAATGCAAGTCCCGACTATATAAGACCTTATTATAACTTACTTGTTGTGTCACTTAATCTCATTCTCATTTGGTTTCAACTGTGAGTCTTATATTCGATTTTGCTTGTATTTATTTGCCTTGGAGATTATAATCAACCTAAAATGTTGAAAACATTAACCCAATATTGAATATAAGTAGCTCCTTTCTAAGCTGTTAAAACTACATCCGCTCTTTTTTAAGTATTGTTTAAGGTTGTTTTAGACAAATCTAGAAAATCAACAAATTTTGTTATTTTTTATTAAATTAATTTTTTTATTCCGATGATACCCTTGATTGCTTGTTATCTTATTGCACCTATTTCTCTCTTTGTATTAAATAATTAAGAGCATTATTGACCAAACAATAGTTAATGTGGCATTAAACTTTGAAAATGAAAAATATATAGGAATAAAATTCTTGTGAAAAAACGACATTGAAAAAGTAATGGAGGGGGTATTTCCTTTATTTAGGTATAAATTTATAATAACATTTGACTTGGTTAATTAAAATTACTAATTAGATTAATCATTTCGTTGTTCACTTTGCTAATCCCACACAGCAACGAAATTTCACAATCAGTGGCGAGATCAAATACTAGAAAATAAATTTTTTTTTTCTTTGTTGGTTGTTTCGATATACTGAATAGAAAATTCCTCAAAGTTTAAGACTATAAGATGAGGGTTCTCTACATTCATTATTAGCTTCGGACTAGAAAAGAAACTAAAGATCCATAAAAATGTTAATGGGATGAAGTGGTTTCTAATAATTAATAAAGCAAATTAGAATATTTCTAGAATTCAATTAGATAAGAAATCGAGAAATATACTTTTTGTGGTTGTCAAGGCTAAGGCTCTATCTTTCTTGTTTTAATTACAAGGATAGAGTTAAAATATTATCCCATGTTCTTCTATTTATTTACACATTAAAATAAAATCATAATCAATACTACATGCTTGTTTTGCAGAACAATGTGAGAAGGATAAGGAGCGTGTTCTGGTTCATTGCATGTCAGGAAAGAGCAGGTAAGATATGGCTACGACATGCTGCAAGCATGGCAGTGATAATTGACACCAATTAGTTTGAATTAGTTTGTGATGGCTCAAACAATATTTAATTGTATATGATGTTATAGTTTTGTCTAAGTTACGTATATCCTGTGGCAGGTCCCCTGCTATTGTGATTGGCTACCTGATGAAGTCGAGAGGATGGAGACTTGCGCAGAGTTATATGTGGGTAAAGGAACGCAGAACTTCAGTTGAATTATCTGAAGGTATGTTTTTCCAGTTTTGCTTCCAATCTCAAGTTAACAAATTCCTTTGCAGCACTACTATGTAGCCTCCATATTGCAATTTGATGGAGGTTATATTAAAGAAAGAGCGTCAAAGATTAATATTAGACTATTAGTCAATAGTTGGTATTACTTAGTTTACATTGACTGACTTTAGAGGAGACAAATCCTTGATGGAATTTGTGTTAATAGGCGTATGTTTTAACATCATCATGTGTGGTCTCCGAATGTGTAGTCTAGTTGTATGGATTGGGACGTTGATGGAGTATTAAAACGGAGGTTTAGGGTTCGATATCTGCTGATAACAAATTCTCCCTCCCCCTAATTCATTAATTGCCTATTAAAATAGACAAAGGATGAATAATTTCAGGGTTTGGTTGTTGTTAGCTATGATAATTAAACACCCTCTTTCTGACATACATTCATATTTTCTTAATGTAGGTGCATACCAACAACTGCAGGAGTACGAGAAAAATCTATTCGGATCCGCTGGTGGTCCTCTTCTGTCTCCTTTCTCACATGCAGTGGGGCCATCTTCAATTAGCTTTGGCTTCCCGAAGACCAATGACCTAGCTCCACTTCCTGCCTTCAGCTGCGCCTCAACTCCTTCAATTTTTGCCCGAGCACCCCTCGACGTAGCTCCTACTGAGTTCACATTCGGGGCCAGCCAGAGCGTCACCGGAAGTCCTTTCAATACAACAAATCCACCAAATCCTAATGTTACCGATATTCAAATGGATGGATCCTGATTCTGACCGGCACAACAACATCTGCGTGTGATTAAGCTACTTGACGATAGTTTGTGGCTTGTGGTAAAGTTTGTTATACAGGTACCAAGTTTGCCATGTTTCATGTCAAGGTGCAATAATCATAAGTGACTTTGTCAATTCTATACTTCTTTTTCAAATCTTCATTTCATTATGGTTATAGATTTGAGTTACAGTAAGTTTTAGTGACCTCGTGCCTCTGCCTCAGTAGATTGGCACTAAACAATGTCCAGTTTTTACTTTGTTGTGACATGCAAAATTCGATCTATAAAGTATACAAAATTAGACAATTTATGTTTGCTTTTTTTTATTATCGTTTTAAGTGTGTTTGGTTGTGCGATAACTTTGAAGCGATGCGGGGGAGATTGGACTACCACACACGAATGTGTTTTTTATGCGTTTAAAAACACATGTTTGGTTTCGCGGTTAGAATTGGTTGTCTCTTGTCAAAAGTTTAGAAAAAAATAAATGTGTTTTGGTTTGGTAATGTAAAATTGATCTATTGATCTTTTCTCCCAACTTCAATTTGATTAAAAGAGATAAAATGAAGTTTATCTGTGAGTTACAAAATTTACATTATTAGTTTTGTTTTTGAAAATTACACTAACTTTTAAATTATAGTTGTTTTGCATTTAAATATAAATACTTTTACTTTAAAATCAACTGTAGCCAAATTAAATCTGTAAAATCAGTTATATACAAATTAATGTTCGACAATGGAGTGTAAGAATTGGGTTGAAAAGTTTCATCGATTAGTTTCAATGCATATCTTGCACAATGCATAAGTTTACTTAATAAATTTTATCATATCTCATCTGAGTTAATGTTGAAAATAAATTTGTGTATAGGGCAAGACTTATTTTGTTTGTGTACATTAGACAAAATTAAATTTTAAGAGTAAATGACTATCTCAGACCCAGCCTTTGAATTTATAAAACGTTGGCATTATACTTTCTAAATATATTAAAATTGCAAACACATCAAGAAATTTCTATTTTATAAGTCATTTAGGTCCTTCATTTATGTTTAAAAAATTTAATTTTGTTTTTATATGTGTGAAGCATTCAAAATAGATTGTAAAATGATTAATAAAAGAGGTATTATAGTGTGTTTGCAATTTTGATACAATACTGATAAAATGTATATTTTATTTATAATTAATTGAGTTGTGAAAAATTATTTTTTTTAACTAATTGAAGAATGACATTGACTGTGTTTAGATTGTGGAACACAATGGTACAATATTATGAATATTCCAATACTTTACCTTTAATATTTAGTTTGAACATGTTATAATTTTATGTTGTCTTTCATTTCAATCCAATCTTAAATGAACTCAATATTAATTTGGTCCACAGAATATCAGATTTGTTCGAGTTCGTGAACAATTACAAATTAAAGACTACGTCCACTTAAAATTTAGAATCAAATCAAAGATATGTATGATATTTACTAACTTAAAACAAATCATGTGACCGAAATGTTTCATGTGTGCATTTTTATATTTACAAAAATTTATGCAGCGAGCTTAAGTCTTAGTTCAACGTAAAAATGTCATATTATTACGTTGTAGATTTAAATTTGGAAATTTACAATACTATAAATTATAAATTAATTATGAAGATATTTAATGTCCTTTTTAAGATGCATGATAGAACTTTTAATTTTTTAGCTGTAAGTGAGACAAATAATTAATTATATAAATATAATGTAAAATAAAAAGCATATTAAACAAACTTAAAAATCCTTTGGAGAAATAAATCAATCTTATAACACTGCAGATATGCCTCATATTTATTTACATATAGCTCAAATTGATTGCATGGAAACAAATGTGTTTTACATCCATTGACATTAGGATACATTATACATAGCACACTGTTTTTACATGCATTATGCATTGCTATGGTCATTAACTTAATTGCATATGAGCGAAGTAATTTTTAATATGATTGAAACTATATATGATCTTTAATTTTATTTTTAAAAAAACTTATGCCAACCAAACTAATTACTTTTAAATTATTTAATTTTATTATTTTCATATACTATTTATTTAATTCAAAAATATTTAATGTGAATATTTAAAAAGAACAATTTAATATATTTAACTTATGTTTTATATAAAATTAAAAAAATTAATTCATTTAACTGCATTTTTTAATAATCAAAGAATAATTTTTTTAATCAAAAAAATAGTTTTTTTTCCTATAATAATCACAGGGAGTACTATATAATAAAATTTCTTATGAGTTGCTCCACTAACTATTTTCTGCAGACCACACATTTACTCAATGATAACCATACACATTATTAGCAACTTAAAAAAGTTCTGCATTATTCAATAAAAACAAATAGAATTAACTAAATTAAAATAAGTTCCGCATAACAATAAGATGGGAAACAAAAAAGAAAACAAAAAACAGAACAAAAATGAAACTCTAGAGTTTTAGCAACTTGGAAAACAAAAGCAATTGATTAAATCTAACTTAACCCAAAATCATAATAAACTTGCATCAAAATCTCTCATAAATCTTCAAATCTTGAATCTTGACAAAATCAATGTCCCAACACATCAACATTGTTGTGTGCAACATCAGGGGAATCATCATTATCACCAAACACAGTTTCATGAAAATGGTGTGCAGCTTTATGAGCCATTTTCTTAACACCTTTAAAAGTGTCATCAATATCATTATACAATCCAAGAGTGTCATCTTCATCAGTGCATTCTTCACCAGCATCTGAATGTTTGCTGTTACATCCAGGAGGTACTACTAATTCTTCATGTCCACTTGCTTCACTCATGCACCACAAGCTTATCACAAACATTCCAACACAAAACACAATCACACCTCTTGAATACTTTGCCATTTTTTTCTCTCTGATGATGATGCTTTTACTTGTGTGATGTTGTGAGTTACTTTGGTAGGAAAAAAAAAATGAATGTTGGGAATTTAAAGAGTTTTTTGTTTACTATTTTTTGGAGAAATTAAGGTTGTGGTTAGGAATGTGTTTTGCTTGTTAATTAGACAAAGAGCTAGTCTTAAGGTAATAATAACATTTTAAATAAAATAAAAAATTATGTTATGTTTCTAATGATTAGGCTATAATTTAGGAATTTGGTTGGAGACTGAGTTTGTGTTTACAAAGTTAAAAATTGGAGAACTCAAGTTCATACCGTGATTTTTGCAAAATTCAAATAAATATTGGTTATTTTAACTTGACATGTGTCATAATAATATAGTTAACTAGTTTGCAATTCTAGTAAAAATTACTATAGTGCAAAAGAATAGGATCCAACTTAAATAGAATTTTAGTAAATAAATAAAAAACTAAAAAGAATTGAAATCATATAACAGGGTGCCACTTGTTTAGTAGTAAATTGAAGCTCATAAATGATGTATGTTATTTATATTGTTACTCTTGTGCTTAAAATTAAGCTATAAACTTATTAATATTTTCTGATGGACAAAATGAGTTGGAGTGAAATTTTTAATATTTTTTATCTTTTATTAACACCAATAACCTTTTGGGTTGAGTATGTTATTATATGCAGGAGTTTGTTTGAAATAGTTATTAATTATGTCTTTT
>JBBPBR010000008.1:54371482-54385809 GCA_037974775.1 Cicer pinnatifidum
CATAAACATGACTTATTTAAATAAATATGTTTTAAAAATAGTCTAAATTTAGTCTTTTAATTAAATAGATCAAAATTAGTTCATAGACATCTGACATATAATATAACATATTTTCATCTTTCTTAAAGATATGAAGTATTAAAGAAGACATCGCATTCTATTTGGTAATTTTTGTTTTATTGTTTTAATGAAAAGTGCCAACTTCAAAAAAAAAATATAAAAAGTACCAACTTCCACAAAAAAATATAACAAAAAATATAAAAAGTTACCAACTTCTATATAAAAAAAATGGGGAGAACTCATTCATGTAAATATGCCTAGAAGAAGGGAGAGCTATGTTAGAGCATAGTATGTTGGGTTGGTATTATGCTCAAAAAAGAAAATTTTACTTTTTTTCTTAATCACGTTTTGCAACTTATGTGTAGTTTGATGTAATGGTGCACTGTATATATCCTGATTTGAGCCATTATTCTTCAAATATTTTGTATAAATTTAAAGTAAAATTCAAAATGTTAGTTCACATTGCAAAATTGGAAATAACTATAACAAATATGGATTAACAAATTAAAGCTAAATTAAATTAGTAAAGTAACAGTTTTTATTTTTTAAAGTGAACTTCATTAAAATAAAAAGCTAGGATGAGACCAACTTAATTTTCAAAATCTTAAAAAAAAAAAAAAAAAAAAAAAAAAAAAAAAAAATTAATTAAACTTTGTACTTTTATCCGGGCCGGGTCGGGTCACAAAGAAGTAACAAAGTGAAAGTCCATCGAGTCCAAACAAAAACCACCACACTACATCACTTGTCGACGACACTCCAAGCGCACGTTAGCCATCTCCGCCACTGTGTGATGGAGTCTCTCTTCGACTCAATCAACGTTCGGGATCTTCTCTCCGCTCAAGATCTCTCCGACCAAAACTCTCCTCTCTCAGCACCGGATCTCCGCCTCCTCATCGACCGCGTGGAGTCTCACTCTCTCCAGATCCGATCACAGGTACAATCCTACCTCGCCTCACACCACGAAGATTTCGCAAGCCTCTTCTCTCTCTGCAACGACGCTGTTTCGCAGACGCTCAAGGTCTCCGATGACCTCGCCGGCGTTCTTCGACTGGTCTCCGAACACCCAGCTGACGTGGAGGTTAGGGAAGTGGTGGAGGAAATGAAGGCGAAAAGAGAGGAGTTGAAGGTGAAGAGAGAACTGTTAGGCTTAGTGGGAACAATTGTGAATTTGAATCGAAAGTTAGAGAGTGTGAAAGAAGCTTTGAAGAGTGGGAAGTTTCAATTTGCTGCTCAAGGGTTGAAGGAATTGAAGGTAGCGTTGAGAATTGGTGAAGAGGATGATAGGGAGCCATTGGTGTATGGATTGTTGAGAACGGAATGGTCTCAGTGTTTTGAAGAGGTACTAATCTAATTTCTTATATTTTTTTCTTCTCATTTTAGGTTTAATTGCAATGTATGTAGGAACTGAATTGAAGCATTTCTGATTCTGAATGTATAAGCTGAATTTGGTATGGATAATAATTTGTCTGTAGTGTTTTTTGTTTGTGTTAAACAAAATTTTGTGATTGGGATTTTGTATTGGAATGGTTAAATGAGATATTGAGGTTTTCTTAAATGGAAGGAATTGCATTCAGGGTTGGTGCATGAATATGTGCAATGAACAAAGAAAAGACTAATGGCTTGGGACTTTATTTTTAATTTTCAAGTCTGTTTTCTCCTCAAATAGAGACTAAATGCCGAGTTATCTGGAAACAAAATGCTCATATCCCGACCGATCCTGTTATTTCTTTATCATGTGTAGATGGCTGAACTTTCTCTTGACTGTTGATCTAAGAGTTCTTTTGAATCTTTTGATTGGCTTGAATTCGTTCAAGTATTTTTATAAAGCTAAAGAGTTATGCAAAGTCATCACTATAGGAGAAAATATCCCAATTAGGTTGACACCTCAACACCTCCAATCATTTGCAGCGTGCCCAATTTATTTAATAAAACAGTAAAAAGAACAATAACAAGCATGAGGGGCTAGGGCAATACCCATGCAAAGAATATTTGAATTGGTAGCTTGGAAGAACCTGCCAATCACAGTAGAAATCTTCCCTAATTAGGAATGTAATCCCACTAAGTGTAACCCTTGGATTGAACCACAATAGAAGTCAACTTATCCTCAAGCATTAGTAGTTATATGATAATCAAATGTGTAGGGAGCTTGTGACTTGATGTATTTTTTAGACAATTAATCCATATTTGCTTTAATGATGATTGATGAATTATATTTTTGTTGACATGCGCGACAGTGTACTCAATGCATATGATTTGTTCCATAGAAATGATGATTGGATAATTTGTGATTTTTATTGAGTTTGTGATTGTTTTTAGAGGAATTCGATTTGGGTTTGTAGATTCAAGAGGTCCTTGTAAAGTTTATGGAGAAGGCTGTGCGATTTGATGCGGACTTGAATCAAATAGAAGTGAAGTATCATTTAGAAGTTCAGAATTTGAGTGGGATTCCATTACAAATGGTTTTGGAAGCAATGGAGGTAAGTTAGTTTATGTCAATTTTACAACTGTGATGTTGTTAATTTAGATAATTTGAATTCAGATGTATTTATTTGCACTTCCGCTAATTGATGACATTTTTAGGTGGTCGGTATTCTGGAGTACGGGCTTGCTAAAGTTGCTGATTTAATGATTAAGTATGTCATGACTCCTTTCATTAATCGTGGACAACCTCTTTCATTTATAGAGAAATCAAATCAAGATTCAGCTGTACTGGAGATAGTTTCATCACCAGATAGTAAGGTGAGTGTTATGTGTTTGGGTCTTGTGATCAATTTATATTGTCATGCTTTACTGTTCTATGACAGAGACTGCTTCCAAGGGAGTTTTATTTTTTGTATGTGGTACTGATCTTATTCTTATGGTTTTGGCCTCTCTAAAGAGGGGCAGAGTTGTGAATATTGATTGGAAAATTAATAATTAGTTATAACAATTTTGTTATTTGTTGTATAAATGCAAGTATTTTTATTACAAAATCAACCATTGGTTAGATTTGTAACTGTGCACTTTACTCTCTACTCTCTAGAGTAGTAAACCCTGCAGTTGAAGGAGCCCAGCCAAATCCTATTCTTAGATATTTTTGTCAGTTGTTTTTGTGGAGATTTTCTTATGTCACCTAGGAAGCATTGTCATTTTGCTGCTATTTTGTTCCTTAATATCTTATTTTCAATTTGCAGCTTGAGTATTTGGATGGGGAGCTTCTCTATTCAGGGATTGTGCTTTTTATCAAATTTATTTATGGAAGTATTTGCTTCCAGAACAGTTCTTGGATTCGATGTTTTGGACGTTTGACTTGGCCTAGGATATCAGAGCTAATAATATCAAACTTTCTTTCAAAGGTTCGCGTTAAGTTCTATGCTATAACAAACTTCGTTACACAAAGACTGTGTCCATGCATTGCATTCTGTGCTTTGAAACAAGTCTAAGAATATGTATCCACAAAAATACCATTTCATGGATTTCAGTTGAATTGAATTAAATGCTGCTGTAACTAATAATATGCAAGTTTATGTGAACTCTCTCAGCTCAACCAACAAAATAAGTTTTTGTTGGATTAGTCAATCCTTGTTAATATTATAATCTAGGACAATTATTTGGTCGTTAGTTGCTCTGTCGAGAAACCTAAACAAATTGAGTATTTTAAGTTTCCATATAGTCACTCAAGATGTCTAATTTCAGGTTGTTCCAACAGATGCGTCAAAACTACCTGACTTTCAGAAGATTGTCAGATGTACATCTGATTTTGAAACATCTTTAAAAGAGCTTATGTTCATTTCATCATCAGATGACAAGGATAATAGGCTTAGCAATTTTGCTGAAAATGTCGAGGTTCACTTTGCATTTAAGAAAAAGACAGAGATCTTGGCTAAAGCTAGAAATCTGCTCCTAGAATGTGACTTTTCCATTCCTCAAGTGAGTTTTCAGACTGGAAAAGTTCTTTGTTGCTATAAGTATTTTGTAGTTGTTGATGACAAATTTGCTGCAGGAATATACAAGGGATGGTTCTAATTGGAAGAATGATGGAACTTCTATCGTGTCGTCCAGCCATGTGGTAGATTTGCTTTTCTTATCAGAGAGGTGTTTGGTATCCAAAGCAGCCAAACAATTGATGAAGCTAGTTCATCAGACGCTGCAGGTATACAATCCAGAATAATGATAATGTATATTTTTGAAATGACTGCATGCAACATATTTTATTTGAAATACAACCTCAGGACTTTATTTATGTATTTCCTGTTTCAATCACTTGATTTGTACTTCTTTTAACCACACCGAATTGCGATCCAGTTATTTCCAATCTAGTATATTGATATATTGAATGCGACTTTCAAACAAAGAATAAAAATTAAGATGGTTGAATGAAATATAGTTAGTATAGTAGAATAGAAGCCGGACTTGCTTATGAAGTGTAGGAGCAAGTGAAAATAAATAAATGTATGAGACAGTTTCTGGTGGGATCAGCTCTAATAAATAATTTGTATGGTATTGAAGTTATGTTGTCTAAGCTTATGATCTTACTCGAAAACTTGCAGTAGTTGACAAGGTGCATTTTTAATTATTTTCCTCTTCTTTCATGCCACTAATAGTAATACTGGAAGAATACTTGTTTGATTCTCGAATATACTCTTAGTCTTAGATACTCTTTATTTAATTATCATTCATTCCATATTTTCAGTGTTAGATTTGAATGAAAGTGAAAGAGTGTTAGTGCAGAGAAAATCTGAGATCTTCTTATTGAGTTTGGCAAAATGATACATTGATTGATTTGGTAAAATGCATGATTGCTTATATAGGGATCTAGACTTCAGAGTCTCAAGTGGATTTTGTTATAACAGTTAACAGAATGTGCTGGGCAGCATAATATGTTATTACTTATTACAGTTACCAACTGTCTGTACAACTAAGAAGAAAAATTTTCCACTAAACCAACACGTACAAATCTAACTGTTACTTTAATAGACCCACAATACTATTTTTTGGTAACAGTGAAACTGATCTTTATAAATGATAAATAATTGGCGCAGGATGTCTGCCTGTCATCTGCAAGGGTTGCTTTGGAATTTTATCATGCAGCTAGAGACGCTATACTTCTTTATGAAGTAGTAGTCCCTGTCAAGGTTAGTCCATGTAAGGCAGTAACATACTGGAAAAGCCTTACTTTTTACTATTTCTTTCATTGGGAATTCACTTTAGGGTCCAATGTTATGCAGTAACACAAGGTTATCGCAAACATCAATGTTAGATATTCTAAAATCGTGTCCTTTCGCTGATTTTTATACTTTTTCTGATCTTTGGATGACATGAGATATAAATGATATTCAGTACTTAAATTATTTGGAGAATTCATCTGTATTATCCATCAAAGTGAACTCTGTCTTTGAGTGCTTGTTCTTGTCTATATGCTTGCTTTCAGCTTAGAGTAATTGCTTCTGTTTTTGACTTGTGAAGCTAGAGAGGCAGCTTAATGGAATCAATCAAGTTGCTGTCTTGATGCATAATGACTGTCTTTATCTTTCCCAAGAGATACTTGGATTTGCATTTGAGGTATACATACTTGAATAGCTAAGCATGGAGTGAATTCACAATATTTGAATAAATTACTTCTATTTTAAAAAAAATTCTGTTTTAATGTTATATTGCTCAAAGCCTCAATTTTATCTTTTAGTATGTCAATTGGGAAGTCAAGGAAAATATTCAGTTTAAACCATGTTTATTTTTTTTTCTTGCCTCATACATTTGGATACTTTTGCCTCAGTATCGACCAGATTTTCCAAGTTCGATGAAGGAGCATGCTGTGTTTGCTGATTTAGCTCCAAGATTTCAGCTTTTGGCAGAAGATATATTGCAGAGACAAGTTCAACTTGTTATTTATAACTTGAAGGAGGTACTTCCTTTTTTAAAATGCATGCAGCATCTGTAGGATATGAGTTAGTTGTGGTTGACACTTGCCTTCCTGATCTGGTAATTCTCATATTTGCCCATGTTTTATAGGCTATAGATAGTGCCGATGGATTTCAGAATACTCATCAGATGCAACAATTTGAGTCAGCTAAATTCAGCATTGACCAGGTTATTTTCTTGTTAATATAATGTGTGCACATTACATTTGTTGTCCCATAGTTTGCGTTATCTCTTATTTCCTGTTTCTTTTTCTGCACGAGATAAGCTGAGTTTACTTGATCAGGTTGCCTTTTTAGTTTGCGTTATCTCTTATTTGACAAATGACATAAGCTGAGTTTACTTGATCAGGTTGTTTTCATTCTGGAAAAGGTGCATATCATATGGGAGCCACTTTTGCTTCCTTCAACTTACAGGAAAAGCATGCGGACAGTCTTAGAGTCAGTTTTCTCTAGAATGGCAAGGGATATACTTCTCCTAGACGACATAGCTGCAGAAGAGACTTTACAGGTAAGTCTATTCAGTTATTTAGCTGATTATTCGATTTTATTTACAAAATTGTCTAATCCATTCCACTCTTATTTCCACAGCTACAAAGACTAATCCATTTAATGCTGGAAAGCCTATCATCTTTATTTGAGTCCTTGCCCACAGGTGATCCAAATTTGCATGAGTTATCTGTGGACTCTCCTGAAGATCTTATCCCATCTTTACGAAAAATCCGCAAACTATCAGGCATGTTTTATCATCTACTTAATTATTTATGTAGGAATTTTTGGTTGGACTATTATTTACTCATATATTGACAATTAACCTGTTCATAATTCTTCTGCTGCAGAATTATTAGATATGCCTCTAAAATCCATTACAGCATCTTGGGAGAATGAAGAATTGCTCTGTTGTGGCTTTACTATAACGGAGGTATCATTTGGTTATCAATGGCTTTTTAACTGAGGGTCCAATTGTCATATCGTTAACCATCTTGTTAATACTTAGATCAATTTGAGTTGAAGAAAACTTTCATCGATTAAAAAATTTGAGAATATAACTCTTCCATCTTTCTTTGATATCTAGCACAGATTAACCTCTGTTTTTTGTTCTAAAAAAATATGATGTTACACTTCCTGATTCTGATATCTTTTTCTGGAGTCCTTCCTATTCATGTTATGCAGGACTAAAAATATTGGAACCATATTTAATGAGCCTTTTCTTCACACGCATTCTCCTCACTTATGTTATGTATATATCTTTTCTTCACCTCATTGCAGGTGGAAGATTTCATAAAAGCTATATTTGCAGACTCACCTTTAAGAAAAGATTGTTTACGGAGGATACAAAATACAAGCTTCTAGGATACATCTAACTTCCTACATGATACGTAAAAAGTTAAAACACTGGAGTTCGGGATTAAAAATTCAGATGATATCTCAGAGTCATAAACATGTTAGTTTGAACTAGCTCTCCAAATATTGCAGGTAGCAGAAAGTTAGAGCAGCTTTGGAGCAAAATCGTGGTGATTGATTTTTGATGAGGAGGCTTCCCCACAGATTTTGTTCTCCTAAATCTATGCTTATATACTTGTTGAGCATTGTTTCTGTTACATGCTTATGAGAAATATTAGGATATGAATTCAATGGTAAATATACATGTAATGCCTACGAGGCATGGTTTCAGTGATACATAAAACCATTCTGGCTGAAATTTCGGAAATACCATTTTGTTAATCCAGTGAAACAGCGTTCATACTGTGTTGTGTTTCCAATTAGTATTACTTTGTTGAAAGTTGAAACAAATACATATGGTTGCTTGTGAAAATTGCATGCGTGATAGTTTTTGATTCTTTGCGTTGCATCGAACCGGAATATAATAGAAATTAGAGCATTGCTATATGTTGAGAAGGAATTTATGCACGAATTTCACGGTTGTATACGCTTCCTATTCTAGGGAATAAGAGTTCGGTTAGTTTTTGCTGAATTAATGGGTTTATTTATCAATAGTAGGTTTTGATGGAATTAATAAGTTAATATACTCGCATGGCAATTAGATTTTGATTCAATAGATACCTGCAAAAAAAAATCCAAAAGGATTAAGGTAAAAATCTGCATAATAGTACTATAGCACTTACCCCCACACCCACATTTATATAAATATATTATTTATTTATTAGTGTTTAATTTAATTAATTATTTTCTTTTATGTTGTAATATTTATTGATATCATTGGACTATTGCAATATTTATAATCAAAAGATAAATATTTATAAATTCTTTAAGAATTTGATTATGATAAATAGATAAATAATTGTGACTTTATAATTAAGAGTTATGTTTTATTAATAATGATTTTATAATTATACTTATAATTTCTTATCAATTGTTTTTACATATCTTGAATAATATTGGCGTAGGACTTGCAACTTCATAAAGTATTATTATAAATATTTGAATGTGTATTGTAACGAGTGTTCATTTGAAATGTTGAGTTAGAAAATATTTTTGATTTATAATACTTTGTAATTGAATTTAAGATATTTGAGTAATTTTTAAATTTAATCACAACAATATTATTTATTTATCGATCTATTTAGTTAAAGCGTGAGATAGGTATCTAAAAGATAAGAGTACAAATATTAAAGTTAATATCCAATAGAATACAGACACGAATATGAATATTTTTTTAAACTGTGAATATGAAATGGGTACTATAATATGCTACACAAATCTTATCCATTCTCATCCTTATTAAAGTAGATTATAGTTTTTCGTATTACTAGAGTTAACTAATGATCGTTAGAATTTGACACAAACTTACTAGAGATTTTTACTCTTCGATGAACTTGGCTATTCTTTGTATATTAGTACAAAGATTCCATTTTGTGGTTGTGTTGCAACAAACTATACAGTCATTGCGTCAAACCACAAGATGTTTCTATTAAAAAGTAATTAATTGTCAATTAATAATCTATAACTAAACGATGTAAGTTCCACATTAGCTTGATATGATTTATAAATTTCAATAAATAAAAGGGTGTAGTTTTGTTTTGAATGGAAATAAGAGTGTGGGTAGTTAAGTTTATTTTTTTTGCAACAAAAGAAAAGTAGTGTGTTGCCAACATTAAATAAAGAGAGCTACTTTTACCCTCCCCAATCCTAGAATACAACAAGTGTATTTAGAGATATACTTTTGAACAAGAAAAAAATTATGTTCTTGTCTGAAAGGAAAAACTGCATTTTTCAAAGTACACTTCCAAAATACAGAAGGGAAACTCTCTTGAATAAATTTGTTTCCAGTGAGGACTTGAATGGACAACGATCCAAAGAACCAGGTCTCAACAGCATTACCCAATAATTCATAAAGGATAAATCAATGTTGCATAGTTCTGAAGTTTGTACTTAGTTAACTGGTGTTCAATTGTTCATTAATGGGGAAAAAAAAGAAAATAGCAAAACATGCTAACATTTTCCTGAGATATGTTGTACCATTGAATGACACATGATGCTCCTCAAGAGATCCCTCATCACTAAACTAGTATTTAACTCATCATAACAAACAAACACATTTCCCTTTTATATTCTACATAACTATCATTTTCTCTAGCATAAAATTGGCGGTGACTTAAAAACCACTACTTTCGTATCATTTGCTCAGCGTGATTCATTATAGTTCATCTTTGCTTGAGGCATCTTCTCCCATGAGTTCTTCAAGAGAAAATTCATCTTCCTCAATTATTTCTCCATCTTTTCCATCCCATGGTTCTGTCGTTACAATGGTAGGAGTGCCTGATAGGGGTAAATTCCCTTTGCCACCGCGTCCAGCTTCTTTCACAAATTCTCTGAAGAAAATAAATCAATAATGTTCAAGTACTTGTTCATTTCAGTAAAGTTTTCACTATTTGATCTTATATACTAACATAAGCAGTTGTGTGACTCTTTAAGAGAGTTTATAGAAATAACTTATGACATGTGTATATGTTGTTGTCAGCTTGTATCAATAGATATTTAGAGTAGCTTACGCTTATGTTATAAGTTGTTTATCCAAACGGAATTTTAGCATAACATTAGAAGAATAGACTTACATAATATGTTCAAGTTCAAAAGCACTCTTGAGAGGAGCATAAACAGCTTTCTTAATGTTTAGGGCTACTAAAGCTGGATAACCATAGCCACCAACACCCACATTCTTCTCAAGATCTGGCTGCTTACCGGCAGCTACCCAAACATAGCTGTTCAAGACACAAAAATTCAATAAGAAAATGTTAAGAATTTGTCAACAATGATTGATTTAAACATGTGTTGATAAATCATATTTACAAAATCAATGCAGTTGTGTTATTTATACGACTAAAATCAAATCACTTTTGCGACAACAATCTTAATGGTTAGCGCAGTTCAAATAAGTTGTTAATTACGCTCAGTAAATGAATAATTAAACCAAGTGTCAATATTCATTAGCCATCAACGTAATTGCATTAACTACGACTTTGCACATGATTAACCATAATTTGTGTTCCAATCTAGATGTACATGTACACCTGAAAGTTATGGTTAACAGTGTCCAACTTTGTGGTTAATGCGTTTCGTCATATGGTATATCCCATTAACAATCTATTTGAACTGTGTTAGCCACTTGTATAAAATTTATTTCTCAAAACTATTAGGACAAACAAAAAATGATAAATTAAATATGAATTATGAAGGGATTAACACAAGAAGTGATGTTAAAGTATGAACCGTAAGAAAAATGTTATTTTCACTTGCCTGTAAGGACTCCTTTTGAATTTCTCTGCAACTGATAATAACTGCTGAAGGTATTTGTTTCTCCCCTCGGCCTTGGAATCCAAAATGTCGGGAAGGAAGGAAACAAAACAGATAGCGGCAGAACCGCATTTCTCTTCCAGAACATCCTATAGACAAACACATGTTTATATCCTCTCTTTCAAACCCGTGTACAACTAAGTAAAGTTTGAAGGAGAAGAGCAAACACTTACTGCACTATGTAGCTCTGTCACTTCTGGTGGAGCAACATTTGTTTCCAGCTGCTCTAATGCAAATGATTCGATAGCTGAGGCACTTCTTGCACCCTCATAAGGAATTGGAGTATCTTTATCAGCCCCGAATACCAAGATTGTTGGGAATCCTTGAACATTGAACCTGCTCATTAGAGACTGACAAGAACATTCCGGTCAGAAAAATATATAGGACCTGTTTGGATTGGTATATTTGAGTTTATCTACTGACTTAAACACATCTGGGACTTTTTAAGAGAACTTTTCAGCTTATTTTCATAAGCTGTCTAGGATAGTTTACAAAAACAGTTTATAGAGTTTATATAAAAATAGTTTGACTTTATTTTACCTTTTGTTATAGAAATAGTTTATACATAAGCACTTATATGATAAGTATTTATGTTATAAACATTTAATTAAGTTGTTTATAATATGTAACTAGAAGGAAAAAAAAATAAAAAGTTTGATATTTAACACTACATTTAAGTGTAATATTCAATAGAATTGAGTACTAATTCATATCAACTATGAGACATATAACCTTACCTTTTCAGCGTCACAGTCAACATGACCCAGCTTAACCTTCCCTTTCAAATTATTGGACGCTTTTTTCCACTCAGGAGCTAATTTTTTACAATGTCCACACCTTTGAGAAATAAAAAAGAACAAAAAGTTGTTATTAGATTTAGAACTGCAACTTTGAAAATAGAGAATTACAGGTTCAGTCAGGTAACAAAAATGATAACCAAAATTTAACTCGCGAAATATAGGAAGCACTCACCAAGGTGCGAAAAATTCTACAATCCAAAGTTCTTTGCTTTTGACAACCAATTCATCAAAGTTACGAGAGTTTAATTCTACCGAAGCAGAAGCACTTGTTTCTGATTTTTCTTTCGATCCCCCTGTCGCTTTTCCATTTAATCGTTCCTTCAAAAGCGCCTTTACCTGTACATGCAGATAAAGACTCATCTATTTGCCTGCTCATTTATTTGTGGTCATTCAATTTTTCATAGACATAAAAAGAAATTGTTTTGTTTTCCACAAAAGAAGACATCTATCTAATGTATCCAAAATCCAAAATGTAATACTCATTGCTAGTAATATTTGACCGAAATTTATGAGCAAAAATTTTAAAACACCGCAGAAGAGATTCCAACGAACCTGTTGAAGTGCGAATTCTGCGATTGGTTTGACATCTCTGGCTCCTTGGTAATCAACCGGTGGTTTTCCAGGTGCAAACACCTTTATAGTTGGAAATCCTCTAATCCCATATTCCTGCAGGGAATTAAGAAAAGACACAAAATTCTAAATATTTGTTCTGATCATTCCAGTATACAGTTATAATTATAAAAAAAATGAAGAAAATAGATGAACATATAAATCATAACTGAAGAAATTTACAAGAACTACATGAATACATACTTCATCATGCAAACAACAACAAATGTCATGTAAGAGAAACGTCGAGAAAGTATCTCACAACAAACATATTCTACTTCATCTAGGTAATATTTTCTTCCTTCCATACCAAACTAATTTGCTATAAAATTGCAGTATCTAAAGCATTAGTAGGACATTGTTTATTGGTTATGCATAACATAATCATGTTTTTCTTTGTACAAAAGTGAAGTATATAATAACACATCTTATTATTCAAAAAGGCTAAATACAAGAAGAAAACAACACGTGCAAACGTAGTCTTCCTTTAACAGATTTCGTTAAAATTGAAATATTTATATGAGGAATGAAGAATGGAAAACCTGAGCAAGAGACTGGTGAGCATCAGCATCAAGTGCTGCCACAGTAACTACACCTTTTAATACAGTAGCTGCCTTCTCCCATATGGGAGTAAGAGCCTTACAGTGTCCACACCATGGAGCAAAAAATTCAACAAGAACAACTCCATTTGAATTCAGAACCTGTCATTATTCAGAAACCACACACAAAACCTGATGCATTACAAACTAGATAAAGCAAAGAAAAAGCTAACTCATAAAAATGAATCATATTTTCTAAGGAAGGGTCTGGTATTCATCACATAAAAATAAATTCCTGATGCGATAATATAAATTTGAGTTTAACTTTGATACATAGTCATTTGTATGTCTAAAAAGTTTTACACCGTTAATAAATCACAATCAACCATATGCGCGGCTTTAGAAATAGTTATGATTAAAGTTAAACATTTTTAATGATATAACAATTATAATTGATTGATAGTGTGAATATTTTTACATGGACACAATATATGAATTAAATCCTATTAATTTTTCCCATAATAAAACACTAACTTTAACACATACTTGCACAAGTATGAATTAATAGATTTCTCTAATACATATCACATAAATCAAAATTGTATCTCCACGAGTTCCTCCACTAAAGACAGAATTGATAAAATCAAACATATTTAAACACTACAAATCAATGAAAATAAAAACATCACAACACAACAACAGAAGAAATCCCAATGCAACACAATTCAAATATCCAGAAATTAGAAATATCAAATGCAAAACACCCAGATGGATTTCAAGTAAAAAGATTCAAAATTTCACGATTTTACTCCATACCCATTTTCAAAAAGTAGCTAATCGAGTGGGATCACGAACTGGGTCGTTAAAAAAACAAAAAACAAAAAACAAAATCAAAATTATTTACCTTGGACTTGAAGTTGGAGGGAGTGAGCTGAAGAACGGGTGAGGAAGAACCGTAGAGTGCATGAGAAGGGAGGAGATTGTTGAAAATGAAAAGAAAAATAGTTAGAGAAACGAATGATAGCTTTGCCATTTTCTCTCTGAGACACAGTTTTTGGTCTGTGAATCTGCGTAAGGAAGAACAAAAACCCATCATTTTGTATATAGAGAAATAACTCTCTCTTTGCAACGTGTGTCATCCAATCAAATATTTCCACGTCATCTATTGTGTTTGTCAATCATTTTTTATATGTTAAATATTTCAAAAACATTTATGGTTTGTATTTTTTGGACAATAGCTTTGTTATCCGGTTATTAAGGTTTTATATTGTGCGATTAATCCTTAGAAAATGGTGAGGGGTTTTATAAATTATTATAGAATATCTCTATTAATGTAAGATTTAGATTTTTTTAATACCGATAAAAATTTATCTATTTTTTGGCTGGTCAAGAAAAAAACAAAGATTAATTATATTATTTTATTGACAAGAAAATAAATTAGATATGTTATCTTTTGAGGGAATGTTACTTTATACTTCTTTTGACCACTATTATAATAAAAAATAATAATTTTCGCAGATATTAATTAAATGTAATTAATTTTATAAATTTCATGTAAAATATAAATTAAATTTACTAAATTTTCTCTTTTAATATCAAACACTTTATAT
>JBBPBR010000008.1:54392444-54404241 GCA_037974775.1 Cicer pinnatifidum
TAATCTTTTTACCAAAAATCTAATCTAAATTTGATGGTAAACATAACAATGACACTAGTAGATCAAAATATAAAATTTTAAAAATAAAAAAATAAAAAAAATTAAACAGTAAAAGATAAAGATAGGTGAGCTTAAATACTTATGATTAAAATACATAACTTTAGAAGTTCAAAATAAAATAAAATAATAAAATAAAAAATAAAAAGCATATATTTAGGTTAGATATGAAATAAATTGTTTCAAGTTAGATATGAAATAAATTGAATGTCTATATACTGGTCAGAACCAGTTTAATTAATTTTATTTGGATTTAGGGAATTTGATTTAGATTATTGTATTTGATAGATCAATCCAATTCAACTATTACCTACAAGTATAGAACAAAATCTAATAATAAAATCATTTAAAATAAAGTTATTGATAATATTTGGATAGGATTAAAGTTGATAACTAATTTAAAAAACTAAAAATGAAAGTTGATATATTTAGAAGGTTTAAAAAGATAATTAACCTTAAATTATTTTTTACCAACTATTCACGCCAAATCAGTTATGTTTTATCCAATTTGTTACCATCACAGTCACACACTCTAGTTTTCCAACTACAGACCCGTCCATTGAATTATCATCTATTAGTTTTTTACAACTGAATGACCTTCTTGATTCAAAGGTTTGTTATTAAATCTTACACAGGTTACACTCTTTAGAACTTGGTCATTCCGCAAGAACACATAATTATTACAACAATTTTAACATTAATGAAAGTTGAATAAACAGAAGTAACAATTGTGAGATCTATTTGTCAAAACTTCATAAGTAAGGTAAGTATGTGTATTTCCTCCTTTATAAATTTAATAATTATTATCGAAACAAAAAAACTTATCATCACATGAAGGATGAAGTGCAGGCTAAAATAATATATAATGCCAGTTTCAAAATCTGACTATAATTGGTATTAACTACATTGCTCCTCTGTTTATCAGATGGGAGACTAATCCAATAATACCTGAAACTATGTGCTTGAAACAACCATTTTAATGGTAGTATTAATTCTAATGGGATTTTCCAACAATGTGGGTGGAAGATGCATCTGCTATTATTGTTTAAGATGTTTTCACTGCAGTATCTGGCACTTTGGTTCTTGTAAGGGGTCTTCTAAGGAACTTGAATTGCCAGCCTTTTGGTTTTATATTCCCAAGCATTTGCCATCTTCTAGGTTGAATCTGTCCTAGAATTTTCATTTGCTCCTTTCTGAACTTCTTGGTTGTGTACCAGCTTCCACCTCTCCATCCTAAGCCATACCTGAATATCAGCTAAAGTTAAAAATTATGGCTAAAAAGAAATTAAAACATTTGAATTAATTGATTGCAAAATACCAAAACTCAACGCGCAAATGTGATACTCCTATCTGTAACTCTAATATCTAGTCGGCATGCTATATATAACTCAGTGTTGTAAATAGCAGATCGCGGAAAACAGCGATTTCTTCAAATTCCACTGTGCAATAGTGGTATGACACCGCTATAACTGTTATTTGACAATATTTTGTTACACATATGTAATGTAATGAATAAGTTTGACACCTTAAAAGAGCTATACATCTGATTCAGCAGCAAACCTATTGAGGAATGGCATACTTGTCCATGTAAACAGGAAGCAAAGAAAAGAAATGGACTATGAGAGTGAAAAAGAGTGACCTACCCCTCCCACCAGAGGCTCATTTTCCTCCCACTCCCAAAGTCCTTTCATATTAGAGAAATTATACCCAAAATAAATCTTCACCACATATTGATTATTAAGTTATCCTCAAAATTTTAGAAGTTTGAGATCTTAAAGATAAGGAGGATCAAGTTCATGTTCAGGACACCATTATCACATGGTGAAAATAAATGGGACTTCAAGAAACCATATTTGTACCCTTTTAGTTTAGTCACCCCCATCTTGCATGTTGCTTGCAAAAACATTTCCTCATTACATACAAGAAAGAAGCAAAAACAATTTGGAAGTACATATTTTCAGATATGACTGTCGTCGATATTCAATTTTAGGTGTGAAGAAGAATCCAAAATTTAAGGGTCAGCAGAATCACTTGAAGGTTTTGTCAGAATAGTAAATTCAATTACAACATAATTTCACTGCTAAAATAGTTTACTAAGAAGCATGTTTGAAGTAATCGTTTAATCTGTTTCCACCTTTCAAAATTATTTTTGGTTTTTATCTCTATCTTTTATTTCCTTGGTGAGTGGTAGTGGTTTGGAAATTTGAAGCAAATTATTGGTTAGTAAGGCAAACTATATACTGAGCTATCATAAGAATAACCACAACAATCAAACCTTATCCTACTAGATAAGTTTGATTACATATATGATATATCAGAAAACATTAAGTTCAAAGGTAGACAATGTACTTCTAAATCTCTCTTAATGGTTTCGTCTGAGGCTTCTTTTGGTCGCCCACAACTGCTAATTACTGGACTATTCTCTATTTGGTCACCCCTTCTTACCAGTTACCAGCGCTTATATGAGCCTTTACCGCATATGTCCATACCGGCAAAAGACGATATTCAATTACCTTTTATACAGAGGAAGAAACACCAATTTTCTTCCTAATGATTGCATTCCTAATCATATCTAGTCCATCTTAATATTTTCATCTCTATAAGTATAACACTGAGTTACTTTGTCATTAGCTCTTTATAACTAAATGCTAAGTCCCCATAGTATTGTATGTCTTGTAGCTATATAGCAAAATTTACTTTTAAGCTTAATGATACATTTGTATCACAGATCACACCCAAAACGTTCCTCAAATTCATCCACTACTTGAATCCTATCACTAACATCCCTGTCTTCTTTCATTTGTATGACAAATATAAGGTACATGAAAATGTGAGACTTGTGGTATTGCATGTTCCCCAATTTTTACCTTTATAAGCTATAATATTTGTTGTCTATTGCCAACTATGCATTTCATATATATTGCCTTACTCTTACTTAAGCAAAAAATCGTGTATTTATGTATTCCTTAATCTTCTATTTATTTAATCTCTCGACTCCATAATCATCTGCAGAAAACATGCATTGTGGCATTGTCTCTTCGATATGTTCATTAAACATGTTATCGACCCAATATGAAAAGATCAAGGCTTAAAATCAAAACTCCGTGCATACTTATAGCTATAGGGAGATCTACTTGTATTCTCACACTAGTCAAAAGTAAGAATGCAAACTTCTTCCTTTTCTATAGCCTTCCACAACATTTCTCTTGGTAAACTATCATATATCAATTCTAATTCATTAAAAACCATGTGTAGCGCTTTTTGAGTCCTCGGATGTCTCTCCATCAGTCTTTGGGGCAAGTACATAGCATCCATAATCCTCTCCACAACATAAAACTAAATTGATTTTTTGTGATGTTGAGATCTTGCTTCAATCTCTACTCAGCTACTCTCTTGCAAAACTACATAGTATGAGTTTACCCCTCCCCCCCTCCCAATAATTTGCAAGTATTAGTATGTGAACTTTGGTAGGAGCTATCATAGATTCATAAGTATCAAGCAACCTAATTGAATCCAACTAAACTGCAAGATAAAAGATTCAAAATGACTTGAATAACAGACAAAGTAGATGAGTCACTCGAGGTAGGACTTTCAACTATAATAACATACATAAATAGCATGTTAGATTTGAATTGAATATAGACAATTAAATTCGTTTCTTCAGTAATTTGCTTAAGCTTTCCAGCTTATCATTAAAAGATGTTAATTATACAATAATGAAAACCACCAAAGCCTTTTTTCCTCATTATATGAAACTGGCTAAGTAAAGCAAACAAGTACAACTATCAACAATCTTCTATAATAAAAAACAACAAGCATGCTACAGTTTTTCATGTTTCTGCAAGTCACTATCTCAAAATTGTCAATGAATATTCATAAACAGTGAAACTTGTAAGTGTGTTCCACAACATTGCAATCAATACCCTTTCTACTTAAACTTTTCAACTGCCCTAATGATAAAACTAAATGACACCATATAAAATCATGATGGATGCAGTGAAAAACAAAGAAAGAAATAGCTGATTGTAATGCCCAAGAGTGAGAAGATGTTAAGGATTAATTCATAGAGTTAAGCATAGGAAACACTCAAGAGAACCAAAACAAACCCGATAAGTAAGGCTGTTCCAGCAGTGGCAGCACAAGCAGGAATACTGCAACCTCCAGGAGGACCAACAATATCTTTGATTTCAGAATGTTGAAGATTTACATGGTTTTTCATCTAGCATAAACAGATCAGAAAAGTTATTTCGAAAACAAAAATATAGTCCAACACTATGTATACACACACACACAGACGATTGGTTTTGACTTTTTTTTAGAGAAACGATATTTTGACACATAAATTTGACAGCAATTTGTATGGTTAACGAAGATTACATATATGATTAATTATGTTCAGTGAATTGTTAATGAATATAACAAAGTGTCACAACTCATTAATCATCCATTGAACATAACTAACTATGACTTCGAATTTCATTAGCCAGAATTTTCACTGTATTCAAGTATACATGATATTCATTAAATAAGGTGGTTTGGGGGAGTTGGAGTGACAAGGAGGCCATGGGTTCAATTACTCTCTACAGCAAAATTTACAACTAATTACTAACATTGACTATTTAAAAAAAAAAAAAAAAACATGATATCCATTAACTATCCAAATTGTATTCTAATATACATGATTTAAGAGTTGAAATATATAAGATTTTTAGGTGTTCAAACATAGTATCCATGAATCACGATTTGTGTACATAATACACTTAAAAATTTACTGTTAATGGCATTCAAAATTGTAGTTAATTGTGTTCAGGAGATTGAGATTGTTAATAAGTTGTGATACTTTGTTATATTCATTAACCATCCACTAAATATAACAAAGTAGAGGTAAAAAGCAAAATCAAAACAGATAGATATATAGATATATACAGCATGTTCAATGGACTGAAGCCTTTCATCAACTCTGGTATCATGGACATGACGCAACGAATACCCTAAAAAATATCAACAAAAAAATAAATAAAAATGTAAGCATACTAATAATAATGAAATTAGGGTAAGAAAGAGAGAGAGAGAGAGAGAGAGAGAGAGAGAGAGAGAGAGAGAGAAAGAAAGAAACCGATGAAAGCAGTAGCAACGGATGCAATGGAAGTTCCAACGGTGAAAACAACACGGTGCCTCTCAAACGTATCCTTAGTGGAAAAGTAAGTGTCTTGAATAGCAGCCCAAGAATTCAGAGATTTTCGTTTAAGGTTAGCAGCGGAAACTGAATTTGAGATTGATCCCAAATTCCTTAATCGATTCATAATGCATTCTACTATACTTTACTATACTGCCTTCTTCAAAACCCGCAAACCAACCCTATTTCGACATTGCCAATCAAAATTATAGATTCTTCTTACTTCTTCTCACTCAACCAATCATCGACGATTTACTTCATTGGATGTAAAATTGAGATATAAAAAACAAGTAAAATTATATGAAATAAACTGTCTATTGTTTTTTGTTTTTAAAAAAGAAAAATAAATCTTAGCCAACAAATATTACCATCTCATTACATAATAATAGTTAGTATTAAATAACTATTCAATCTCATTATAATAGTCATTATTAAATAATTATTCAATCTCATTACATAATTATAATAGTTATTATTAAATATCTATTCAATCAAATTGATTTAAGTTTGTGGTCAATATAAACATATTTTTATACTCATTTAATAATATTTTAAAGAAAAATATATACTCAATTCTTTAGGTATTTTAAAGAGTTTAATTTGTATGTATTAGAAATATATAAATATTTTATTTTCAATATATCATAACCACCTATCTCTATTATTTTAAAGATAGTTACCGATTATCATATAAATCAAATATTTTTAAAGATAATAATACAGTCAATTGCTTACTATACAAGTAGTGTAAATCATATTTTAGATGACTTCAAATTAATGTTAGAAATTATAGTTTATTTTTAAAAATAATTATTTTTATAAATTTTATTTGTTTGTTACAAGTTTTATAAAAATTGAAATATAAAAATAATTTAAAAATTGCTTAAATGAGAAGTTGTTTTAAATAATTTCTAGTAAAATTTATTTTTGGTAAGGGGTTTTTTTTAAAAAAAAATATATATTTTCATTAACAATAAAACAAACACAAAATATTATTTTTTTTAATGATAAAAATATCTAACAATAATCTCTAAAACAAAAAATACCAATTTTTTTTTGTAATTCACAACAAATTGACCCTTCATCATTGAGTAAGTCATCCATGTAGTCCACAAAGTTACATGTGCTAAAAATTTGGTCACTAAATTAAAGAAATTACAAAGCAATTCATAAAATTGAAAATTTTCAT
The DNA here is from genome assembly GCA_037974775.1 of Cicer pinnatifidum. Taxonomy (NCBI): domain Eukaryota; kingdom Viridiplantae; phylum Streptophyta; class Magnoliopsida; order Fabales; family Fabaceae; genus Cicer; species Cicer pinnatifidum. Next base: position 54,398,867 of record JBBPBR010000008.1, read on the forward strand.
GACGATAGCGATGAGGGGCAATAATGGCATTTTTGGTGCGTTAATAACACGATTCTTTCTACTATTGATACACCATTTGAGACTGAAGATGCAAGTGGCTTCAAAAAAATGAGTTCAAAATAAATGTAATGTTGAGTAGAAATATCAATTTTCGTTTCAAAAAAGTAGTTTGAAATTTAAGGTTTTATATAACTGAGTCATTTTGACCTAGTTCATTTGATCGGTTGGGTTAGGCAGAGTTCATTTTTATGTAAGTTTTAGAAAAATAAGATATTTTATCCGGCAAAAATTGTGGACTAGACAAATTCTGTCTAGATTGATATGTTTGGGTCTGCAAACTTAGATAAGATACATGAAGGGTGTTGTTTGGGTCTCAAACTTAGATAGACACATGAAGGGTGTTGTTTGGGTCTCAAACTTAGATAGATACATGAAGGGTGTTGTTTGGGTCTGATTAGATTTACAATGATGACTACAAGGTTTGATGGAGAGTACTAGCAAAAGGCAAAAAGGTACAGGATAAGACTATAAGCTGTTCAACGTGATTTTGAGGGGAACAGATTCTCTAGCAAAAGGCAAAAAAAGTACAGGATAAGACTGTGTTACTTGAAAGTAGACTGGTGCTACCAATAGCATACACAAAGCAAGTGCAAGAAAAACCATGTCTATAATCCGAAAATTTGTTACACATATGGATAAGAATGCTTGTCTAAAAGTACTATCTAGGTAACCATGACAATGGATCCAAAACATTAAACAACACAAGACAAGGAGACATTATTACATGTCTCATATTTTAACAAAGCGAACATCACTCTGTCCAAATGCAGTTCCACATGCAGGACATTTGCGGTGACGGAGTTCAAGATTTCTTTGTATACATGGATTGCAGAACAGATGATAACACTTCACAATCACCACCTGCCATATACAGATTAATCTTAGATAAAGCTGTTTCAATAAATTTTATTTAGCTGTCTTCAAAGTTCGAAAAAAATTGGTCTAAATAAATGCCAGTCTAAGAAAATGTGCTAAATCAGTTTTGCAATTTATCCATTTCAAAACAATCATAATACCAAAAAAAGAACAAGTGTGCATTTGGAAAAATAGCTTAATTGAGAGCTTATTCAATATACTACACTATAGCTTAATTCATCTATTGTTTGTAAGATACACTGAAGAGTTTATTTAAAAATAAGCTGAAAACAACTTTTGAATAGGTCTAAGTTATTTTTAAGAATGCACCTAAATACAAATATACATGCTTATGATATAAGTTAACATAAGCTATTCCAAACACTCCTAAGTTATTTAACAACCATAAAAGCAAGAACTGTAGTGGGATAATTTGGCTTGTGTTTTACCTCCTTTGGACGGTCAGAACAAACAGTGCATTTGATCATGTTCTTGCAAACTCTTATTTCTTCTTCAAGTTTCTGTACTGCAGTTTCTCCTGCTTCAGAATTCAGCTCAGCGATTTGGTTGTTTACTTCCATTAATTCTTCCTCAAGCTTCCTCCGTGAACTCCTGCATGCATTTCACCTAGATAAAGTAAAGAGATATACTTCTCTTGAAAAATTAATTAGTTTGATATGGTATCTGCAAAAATATGCCATCATAAAATATACATGTTTAATCAAACTCTTCTTTCTTTTTTGAAAAACCAATTTTAGAAACTTGTTGAGTTTTCATAGAATATGATTTCACACAAACTAAGCAACCATAGAAAAATAAGTCGACATCAGAACTGAACCATATACCAAGATTCATGAGCTCCAAGCCTCCAAGACTATTTTTGATCCCCCCAGTTTACTCAAGCCCGGACCAATATCACTAATTCATCGGTTACACAAACTTACGGAACTCTAGGATCCTCATTAGGAATAAAACTGTATACACAATTTTCTCCACTCCCCAAATAAACACACTAAACCTTACTTAGTGGAGAGTAGTTTGAACCCTAACGTAAACACTTCTGTTTAAAAATCTACTCTGGATCCAAACTTGATCGAACGACCAAGAGAGAAAATTACCTTTCGCTATCCAATTCCATTTCAATAGCTTCTATATCTTTCTGAATTTGGTCGTATTCTTTCTCTGAAGATGAAGCAGCAGACTTGAGCAACTTAAACTCCTTCTCAGCATCAGCCAATTCCCACCTGGCAAACTCTAAGGCAGCTGCAACGCGCTTTTCATCTTGAGTACATTTAGCGGCTTCTGATAGAATACATTCAATCTGCTAGGTTCAAATAATTATTTACAACAGTGAGCAGCAGCAATGTTGTCCAACGAAATATCAAAATAAAATATATAAGTGGGGGGAAAAGCAGCAGGGGAAACAGGACCTGTTCTTCACTACTTGCAATCCTCGTCTTTGATTTTTCTATCAAAGAATTAAGCTGTTGAAGTTGATCAGCTAAGGTTTGCTTTTCAGACAGTAAAGCGTTATGTAACTGTTTTGCCTTCACGCTTTCTGATACAAGCTGCATAAAGTTTGCAATATGATGAAAACAAGGTCTCATTAACAAGTGGAATTATTTATGTAGAAAGCAAGTATACCAATTTTTAGAAAATAGCATGATTTGTTATCCTTTCCAAAATCAATTCCAACAGTAACAATCCACCACGACTGAGAAAATTGATTTGGCAAGGTACTTCGCCAACATTTTCTATTTTTTTTTTTTAAAACATCTAGGCTTGTCAAAAGTTGATTCCAGCAGATGTGGCCCATCAGTTCTTTAAACATGTGTCATTCATTCATTATTAGTAGTAGTATTTATACAAATCCTTTTTAGTAGTTTGGCACCGAACGATGTTTTCAAACAACAACCAAGTGTGCTAAAGATCTATTTGTTTTGAGAAAACCTTTTCTGTTTCCATATAAAGATTACCTATATTCTCACTTTGTATTCAGCTTTGCATTATTGGAAACAGGAAACAAAGTAAAAAAAAAAAGATAACATGTTTGTACTTCAAAATGAAAATAAAAAATGTTTTCACAAAGTAAACAGGCCCAAAATTTAGTTACAAAGATGAAGCATTATTTTTTAATCAACAGGGTTAGCAAAAGCCTAGACAATAACCTAAACATTACAAGAATTGTGCATGGATAAAAATTGTGAAGACCACAGCAAGATAACATTTACAATTACTAGTGATAAGAAGACATACCTTAATATTATAGTCATCCCTCTCAGCCACCTGCTGTAACAGATGTTGGTGTTGTGTCTGCATATCTTCATATGCTTGACCAATAGTCTACAAGAAAGCAATTAATTGTATTACAAGAAAAGACATTCAGAGCAACCCTTCACTAACTGCTGTTCATCTAGTTCAAGTACGAAGGAAAGTGAAGTTATAAAGGAAACCTCAATTTCAGATATATAGGCCTCTGCCTCTGCCTCTTTAACTTTAACAGCCTCACTCAGCTCCAACTTGTTTCTGAATAGCAGCAGATAAAACATGGTCAAGGAATGAATCAACAGATTGATAAGCTGAGGCAGTTTGAACAATCATTTATTCCATTCATATGAAAACAGTCACTTGAAAAACATAATAATGATATAAAAAAAATGAGTCCAGGCCAATATAAACACCTAATACAAACAAATAAAAAGAACTGTTAAGACATCTTGTCATTCAAATCACGTAGATGTTTCAAAATCGATTTTCTGATTTTCATCAAACCTGTATATGTTAAAGATACATAAAAGTATAAAACCATTCGTGTATCCTTATGTAGTAACTTAAGCTTTACGAATAGGCAAAATTACCCCGATGAACTAATGACATAATGAAATAGATACCGCTTAACTTTATAAATTATGTGCCTCGACAACGTCATTATGTATACACTGCCTAAGGAGCATAATATATTGGCCCAAGGACAAAGTCCTTGAACTCTACATAAACTTTTCACCCATCTACCTTTCACTCCTCATCACCAGAAAACTCTCCCAAATAAAAAAACACTAATCTGGAACTAAGGAGGAGGAAAAAACAATAGACATTCTCTACCAGTTTGTCAATGCAGCAAACCTATAATCAACATAATAGTTGCATAAACACAAACCTTTCAGTTGCATCCAGCTTGGTCCTTAAGTCCTCTATTTCAGCTTCTGCGGCTTTAAGCCTTTGTTCACAAGCAGCTTCAGCTTCATTAGCAGCTCTTACTCTCAACTCTAGACCATGTTCATCTAAAGCATTTTTCAGCATTTCAGCTTGAGAGCGAGCTTTATTTTCAGATTCTCTAACTTCTGGCAAGCTGAAATCAAGTTATTAGCAGAATGAGTCATCCAAGTAGACAGAAAGAACAAAATTTTGTTAACATCTAGCAAAAAATTTGACAAGCACAACTGGCAGGTGTTTGTTTCCATTATTTTGTCGAACAAATTAATCCGTGTTATCATCCCAAAGACAGCATAGAGTAACAAATCAAAAAAATTACAACTATAAATTTAACTAGATGGAACTCTGCCCACTGAACAAACTCAGATCACCATACCTTTTCGCATAATCCTCCGGGCCATACATATCCAGAACAAATTCTAACTCCTGATTCGACTGCTGTAACTTTTCAATCTGTAACAAAACATCTTAATGAGTTGTTTGAAGATTAGTTACAGACAATCTAGAAGGCCACTAAAATCATAATGCAGATATGTTTTTGAGAATCATAGAAAATATAGGTGCAGATACACATGCAAAACACATAACAAAGGCAAAGAAAAACATTGCAATTAAATCTGACTCGGTCACAGACATGTTCTAAGACTTAGAAGGTAAAAGATAAGTGACGCACAATTAATTTTATCTCAAATGAGAAAATTGGCAATTATTATTGCTATACAACAGAGGCATTCAAGAACAAAATACCTACAGATAAAAAATAAAAAAATTAAGGTAAAAGCCAAGGTAGACTTACCAATGCTTTTGAAGACTTTATTTCCAAAACCTGTTCAGCACATTTGTTTACAAGGCTCTTGAGTTCGCTTGTCTGCTTCAAAACAAAGGAATCAATAAAGCTTAATGCTAAAAAAGTATGTATGGTATTAATTCAAGGACAAGAACCTACCTATAACCTCTTGCAGTATATTCCAACTTAAATGATTACTCAAATCATTAATTTCAAAGAGGTGTAAATCAATAAAATATTCCAGTTTGGTCTGTAACTGCATTTTATCATTTAATAATCATAGTTTTTTTTATATATACAGCAAGCATGATTTATTACAACAAAACTGTAAATGTTCTTTGATGACTTACACCAAATTTGAATCTCTTCCTATAAATTAACATGCATACAGAATTATGTCAGTTTCATTAAACAAACAAATTGACATTTGCAGTTCCGATGCCTTATTGGGGGGGGGGGG
>JBBPBR010000008.1:54426919-54440103 GCA_037974775.1 Cicer pinnatifidum
TCATTAATTTTATTATTTTATTTTCTCATACATTTTTCTTGTTACATCTTTAACCTATAAATAAATATTGTTCATCTTTCTTTTTTTTTCTCATATTTTTCTTCATTTTTATCTGATGTTTCAGTGACACTTCATTCATGTGTTAGCTATCTAAAACATTATAAGATCACATTTAAAAAAGAAAATTAGAAGGTTCCTATGGTTAACATAGAAAAAACTCCACAATATTCTTTGTTGATGGTCGATTTTGAAATACTTATGTTAACTATTTAAATATTTATGATATTGAATACCTCTTGATATTGTTTTAATTTAGGTTTTCATGATAGTACGACATTTTCAAAGAAATATATTATATCATCATTTAATTCATTTTAACATTTTTGTCCTACTGCAACGCATAAAAGTTGTTGTTTAACATTAAAAAATGTTGTTGTAATCAAGAACGATTTTCTTAGTTGAGGCACCTTCATCATAGGTGAGAGTTGCGAGAATTCTGCAAATTATATTTTCTTATTTATAGGGCAACAAGACCTAGAGGAGAAAAACTTCCCATATATTATGTGATGGTGCTAAGGAAATGGTAAATCGTATCACCATTTAGAATTGAAAGAAGAAAATTCAGTGGTTAAAGGTTTATTGTACAACGACTCATAATTGTAAAGTTAATGGTGCAACCACAACTACAAATATTGTCAATTGATAATATTCGGTGAATACTATGTTATTTGCAAATAAAAATAAGATAATATTTTCAAGAAGAAACATTAATATTATATGAATAGTAAATCTTCATATAACGTATGCTTAATATTGTCTTAACATTTTTTTTTTGCTTAATATCTCTTTTTTTTTTTTTGTGTTAAAAGTAAAATAAAATATTTTCAGTTCGTATGACATTTGTCTAAGAAAACGTTGTCTTAATTCTACTTTAAATCTAAATATAATTTAAGAAAATTATTCTAGAAAAGTCTAAACTATCCTTAATTCACTTTCATTAGTTACGAGGATATTAATGTGTTTGCAGTTGCACACTACCATCTATTTTGATTTTACATAGTTATTGTGATAGAGCAAAGGAAATGTTCTAAAATTTAAACTAAAAGGAAAAATTAGAGCATTTAGATGCCTAACACACACAAAAAATCCACCGTTACCTCTTATTAAAGGTTATTCTTGGATATCTAATTAATAAGATATAAACAAAAATAAAATTATAATAATATGATGATTATGATGCTGCTGACGATGATGATTATATTACCAAAACAAGAAATAGCAATATAATGCTTCACATATTTTGGGCGACTACTCAAAATGTTAAAAATCACATTGCAAAGCAACGACAACCACAAAAAATGTTTTACACGGTTCATAGTGAGAAATATTAGAAGGGAACAAAGGTTAATGTTTTTGTTTTTGTAATTATAGCAAACTTTCAAATAAAGCTAGGTTGAGAGAACATTATTTGATGTGGAAATAAGATAATACTTTAATAAACAAATATAATGTGGATATTCAATATTATAATATAAAAATTGAGGCATAAACCACACTTGTTTTCCATGGGTCCATCCTCATTGTTCATGGTTATTGAGGTATTCATTCATATTTCTAGATATTCAATAATATACCATCAACTAACTATATATATAAAAAATTGCACTTGTAATTTTTTATTCTATTCTTTTTTTGAATAAAATATGATATTTTTTACTGATATTTTTTCTTTTGAATTGTATCAATGTGTTTTGCAAAAGTTATGTTAAATTAAATTTTATTTTAGTTTTTATATTTAAATCTTTTGCTTCATATTCCAACATATATCAATAGATACTTGCTACTTTTGGATATCACCTATCTTTCTTAAAACCCAAACCGTGAATACTTTTACGAGTTTGCCACTTTTTATTGTCATTTCCAAACGGTAAATATCTTCATCCATATAAATAACACAAAATTTAAGTAAAATTCTATAAAGAGAATAATTGAAAAACAAATACACTACCACAATATATGTAATGAGTCATAGATTCACCTATTCTTATAAAGTATCGTTTATCTTTTTACTTTTTTCTATTATATTATTTATTCAACTTGGAAATTGCAAACCAAGTTTTGATAGAAAAGGATAAACTAAAGATTTTTTTTTTATATTTTTCACACAAATAATTCAAGTACTCACAATTTAAACCTTGATTTTAAGTTGGAATCTTGTCTTAAATTCGATTGTTAAAATTAATTATAGTAAAATTTATTATCTCTTCTAAAATTTTAAAAAAAAATTTATCTCCTAACAAATAACATGAAAAAGAGCTTTGATATTTTTCTAGATACTTTTTGTTTTGCTAATGCACATACATATTCATACATGGGTATTAACCTATTGACACCAACACTTAAAAAGCATATGATAATAAAAAAAATAAAAAAAATAAAAAAAAATAAAAAAAATAAAAAAAAACTCTTGTACATGTCTTTTCATTTTGAAATAATGTTATTGGTACGAAATATTAATCAACTTTTTTTATAACTTCCATCTATCAAGCTCGAACTAAAGACCTTAATTAAGGAATTCAAGTCTAGTTTCACTCTGATTATTATGTTGATTTTTGGTTCCTCTTTTATTTTAATGTATTTAATATTTTGATTGATTGTAGATTTGTAGCCAATAAACACTCTATTCATGCAAGAAATTGCTACATACTTAGAGATTTTCACTCAGTATTTGTAGGTGTGATTACCAAATTGACCCCAAGAGAGAAAAGAGGAAATGAAAATCACAAACTTTCTACTTGCATTTTATTCACCACAAAAAAAATGTCCTCTATCCCCCAAAAGTTCATGATTGTCACAACAACCATTGAACAAACAATCCAACCTTGCAGAATTGCAGATTAAAGGGGGCAATAGATGGTATGTATAATATATTTCTCCTGAAAATATGGCCGAAAAAAAAAGTCCAAAAGAAAAATCAAACTTCAAGTGGTTCATTCCTGTAAAGACTCGGACGAAGGTGTGCGAGAATTTGATGCAGTGTCATCACCTTGTTTAGACGAATCTTCGGTAGCAGCTTTTGTATCAGATTGTTGAAGCTTGTCACTTGATAGTTTAGACGGAGCTGTCTCAGTTGGTTGGACAGTTGAAACCCTTCTTGGACTACTAAGGAGAGATGCGTCGAATACTGATATAGCAGGTGAGGGCAAACCATAGTTCTGAGGAATGGCCAAAACTGGATGATCAAATTTGCATGTTGGACCAAACTTGCATACTCCATAGAGTCTGTAATAAGAGCATATAGCATTTCCCTGCAGACAATCAAAACAAGAATCAGGACTCAATAGTTTGATAACTTAGATTTAAATATGTTTTTAGTCTATGCAAATATATACCACTTTTTGCTTTTTAGTCATAAAATAAAAAAATTTGTTTTAAGTCCATCAAATATACTACATTTTGTTTTTGGTCCTTGTTGTTTTGTTTCAGTCCCTGTAAAATTTGTTCGTGTTGGGTTTAATCTCAGCTATATGTGTGTAATATTCAATTCCACCCTTATGTAGCTTGTTTCGAAGGGATTAAAATCAAATATTCTACATATTATAGGGACAATTTCCAGCAGAAACAAATTGTGCTGAGACTTAAAACCAAAAACGAAACATAGTACATTTGCAAGGACTAAAACAAAAAATTGCAGAAACTAAAAGTAGAATATTTATAGGGGCTAAAAATATATTTAAACCGATAACTTATTATAAAATATCTTCACAAAATATTAGGGAGGCTAATATGAACAAATCTTAAGCAGAAAATGAACTTACTGGTCTCATAGGAAGGCCAAGTGGATTAACTAATAATGATTGGCCTATTCTTTCTTTAGGGTGGTGGAACTTGCAATCAGATCCATATTTGCATGTTCCAGTGCTCATAAAGTATTTACATTCTGGTTGATCGGGTCTATCCGGGAGAGTTGAACTCATGACCTGCCCTCCGGAAAGTGTCTCTCCCGGATTCATGTAGTCATAGACAAGATTCGATCCAAGAAAACTAGTAGGAATTGCAGGGCTCATACTTCCCTTTTTAAAGAAACAAAATAACAGTCAAAAACAGAAGATCCTAATTGAATCAGCAAAAAGTGTCATTGAATGCATGTAGTTACAAAATCTAGCATAATCAATCATCATGAAAGATCCAAGATGCTAGGAAACTTTCCTAAAATGTAAGGCTGATTCTGATTCAGATGTTAATAGTATATAAATGTTAAATCGTAATTGAATCAGCAAAAAGTAACCATTGATATAAACGAGGAATTGAACGGTTTTTAACTAACCATGTAGTTGCTCCAGCTCAGTGCAGGCATAATGCCTTGTGAAGAAGGCAGAAAAGGAGGAACATAAGATTGAATGCCCTGTCCAGATAAATACGACATTCTCGGCACTGACCATGCAGGAAATCCACCAGCATATGGAAAACCTGATGACGTAATAGTTGTTGAGGGAGGGGATCCAGCCACCGGATAAGCTCCAAACGAAGCTTGCTGCTGTGGATGATGAAACTTGCATGCAACTCCAAACTTACACGACCCGGTTCTCATGTAATAGGGACATGATTTTTCTTCCTGATAAAAGCAACATTTGTAGTGTCGAAAAAATTCAACATCTTTCATCACAAGAGTAATCTTTGTGGAAAAATTAAAGCGGCAAGTGCAAAGGGATGTACAAACCTGACGCATGGGAAGACCTAAAGTATTAAATATCACGGGTGCAGCACCTCGCCTATCCTTAGGGTGATGATATTTACATGTTGATCCATATTTGCATGTTCCTGTCTTAAGAAAATACTGCAACACATATTTCGAACAAGAAATATGCCCGCAACACAAGTTTCAATCAGTGTTGTCGATTGCAGATCGCAGAACATACGATTTGTTCAAATTCCGTATGCAACAGTGCTATAGCACACCGCTCTAGGCGCTTTTTAACAACACTAGTTTCAATGAATTGGAAAAATGATGCAATATCTAATGAAATTGGAGTATGTAATATTTTACTCAAACAATACACAAAAATCTACTATGCTATGGATAGCACTAAATATTTTACTCATTTACTGAATTTTATATTTCTAGTATTATTAGATGTGAAACTCAAGTTCATATATTAATTTCTTTTTCTTATTCAACTATGCTATGAATAGCACTAAATCAAACTATGGCATAATTATCATAATAAAGAGATCTGGCAAATAAATTCTACAGGATAAACACTATAATGTCCATCAAAACAAAAATCTAATAAATCGCACATAGAAAACAAAATGGTGATTTTCCACATCGACACATAACTAATTCTTTTTTTGTCCTCATTCCTTATCCTACATCATTTTCTTCCCTTTCATTTATGGTGCTCTAACATCATATCATATCACTATGCTAAATATTTCAGAGCAATTCCCTTTTATAAATATGAAAAGACACAACCAATCAAAAGATCAAGGTACATTAAAATAATAATAGAAGAGACAAACCTATTATAACTGCAAAAGGCACCTGAAACTTTAGAACAACTTCTAATGTAGTTTTTCCACAATATAAAATTTCAGTCATGATTACTAAACATACTATCAAGTAAATTTGTTGAAGGAACAAAAAAGGCCTATACATGAATTCACTCTTAATAAAGTTCTTGCACAAAATGAGAACAAAAAATGACGATACAAATACATTTTTAGTCTTAAAAAATAAACGTACCTCACAATCAGGTTGCCCGACTCTCTCAGGAAGTTCTTCACCATATTGAGTAACCTGAAATCTAATAAAGTATGAGAAACTTTGATCTAAATTATGAAGGGAAAAAGAATCATGTAAACAAAACAAAAGAAAGAGGTTCATTACAAGTGAAACGTTAGCAGGGTGATTATAGCGGCAGTTACTCCCGTAACCACACATTCCAGTCCTCAAATAATATAAGCAATCGGGTTCACCAGGTCGATCGGGAAAAGGCAGAGATTGAGCCGTAACATCTCTGTCCCGATTATCATTGATTTTCAGACGCCGAATTGCATCTGCAATACAAATCACAAAGGAATCAGAAAGATTCTGCAGTCTGCACAAAGTCTCTCAACAAGCATTCTACAAAAAAAACTTAAACAATAATAAAATTCAAAATACTAAGGGCCCATCGTTTGGGAGAACTAGAGTTCAAATCCTAACTAAAACAATTTTTTGTCAGACTTTATCTATCTCCTAATTGAACTCCAAATTACCAGAATCCTTTCCCTCTAGAACTAGAGGGTTAAGACAAAAAAATCTCAAATTACCAAACTCAAAGTGCAATACAACTAACTAGATCAGAAACTCAAGAATCACATCATAAAGCAAGTATCTATTGCTAACAAAAAACAATTTAAGATCAAAACATGAAGATTAGGACCCTTTATTGCATCATCAAGCAAAGTACACAAACTTTGTAAAACCATGTGCGATCAAGCATAGTTTAACACTTGATTCTAGGTAAGTAAACATGGAATGAGAATATAATAATAATTTTCTTTTGATGAACCTTTTTCACTCACACAAGTTAAGTCGTGGTTTCAAAAAAAATCTTCAAACCTCTCACAATACAACATTGCATGAATCATAAAAACAAAAAACAAAAAATATTCAAAATCAAATTCATCGTACCATAAATAGCAAGCCATCATCATCAATGAAAACAAAATTTCAAACCAAAATATCATTAAATAATGATCAAAACAAATTAAAGAACAAATCATAAAACAAAAGATAAAAATTCAATCTTTCATCACCTTCAATGTTATCACCAGATGGATTAGAAGCAGCATTCTTCAAAACCTGCCGATTTTCTGGCATCTGGTAGCGTTAAAAATAGTAAGGTAAAAAAAATTTGTTTTCTTTCCTTATTCGATCAAACCCCGAAGACCCTTTAAGCTTTTAAGATGAAATCAGTGAAGAACACTCAGAAATTAACTAACCCAGATGTTAAAAAAGATTGAAACAAAGAGACAAAAAAAAAAAAGTAAATTTTTCAGGGAAATTTAAAATCCCAATAGATATTACTAATAAATAAATAAAAAAAGATACAAAGATAATAAAATTGAGAAGAATCAATGTGAAATCTTTAAAAGAGATATAAATAATATTCCAATTGGATGAAAAATTCGCGTCAAAAAAGATTTTCCTGGTTGTGGTTCTGCAAACTTTGCAACATTTTGGATCTTTGAATGAGAAACCCGACAAGTAAATAATAATAACAAAAAACAATATTAATAAAGTAAGGTTCTTGCGCGCGTGTACGAACAATTAATTCTTATGTACCATATTACCCTCCACGTGGCAACTCAAATACATGTTTACGTGAGACAAATATTTATTACTTTAACCACGGCGCGTGCATTGCAAAAACCAGTATGATTAATAATCCATTCACATGTTTTGGGCTATTTAGAAAAATTAATTAATTGGCCTGAAAAGTAGATGCCAATGATGTTAGGTAGCAATTCAACCGTAGATTTTATTCTTAGGCTATAAGATCTAAGCCCTTAGATTTTATTTTATTTTATTTTGAGTTGACGATTCTAAGTTGTGTTCAGAGTTGAAATACTAGTTATTAATTTATACTACGCCAAATTTTAAGTTGAATGTAATTGACGGTGGATTATACTTGATAGGTTAATTAAGTGGTAAGACTTAGTATTAATATTTTAATTTATTTAATTAATTTTTTTAAAAGAGTTAGTAAAATTGATCATTATTGTTATTTTTATTACTTAAAATTCCTTTTTTTCTAATTTAAAAAATAATAATTAAGGTGGGTTAGTATATAAATGTCATATATGGTGATGGAATATATTTTTATAATGTATAAATTTTTAAAAAAACGGAGAGGCATATTTTATTGTTGATACGTTGATTTAATTAATATGATTTGATAAATTAAATTTTGATAGATATATCTGTTTTTTTTATTTTATAAATTAATACCAATTGATTTTCCGTTATGAGAAGATACCAATTAAATATTGTCTTGACTATAAATTTAAAGATAATATTTAGTCAATCGCATTAAAATTTGAGATGACTTTTAATTTTGAACATCCGTGAACAGAAGACCATATAGGACCCACTCTATATATCTACATAGTAGGGTACGACTCCAAATTTCATCCATAAAATTATGACTCAAAAATCCAAAGGCTATGTGATTATCGCATAAAATAATATATATATAGTATCTTTCTACATATTTTTAAAAAATAGGATAAAGTATATTATATTTGATATATTTTTATAAGAAATTTAGGATAACTAAATTGAAATAATAAAAATAATATTTGAGTTTATTTAATATTTATAAAAAAATTATATTCAGATTTTATATGTGATTTGACTATTAAATCAAAACATTAGGATTATTATATGAGACCAGAAAGTAAAAAAAAGCATTATTATGTGAGAGATCACTGAATAGTTATGATAAATTTTATTTATTTTTAAATAAACTAAAAGAAGAAGAGAATAGACACATAGAAGATGAGAGTAAATTGTTTTATTCTTTTTCATGTTTATTTTACAATAAAATGTATTGTAAATCCTATTTATAATATACAAATAGTTAAATGAAGAGTCATGTTTAATTACCACTAATAATAAGTAACTCAATTCATTAGTTACTAGTGAGAGTTACATGTACATGGAAGGCTAAAGGAATAGACATCATAATAATTTTATTTGTATGACTCTTCCACATATGTTCATAGAAGAATGGTAAAGAAAAAAAATATACATTTTTTAAATCACATGAAATATTGATATCTAATATTATCTTTTAGATAATTTAATATTATATGACATTTTATTTTGCTTATATTTTATTAAAGTACCTTTAAATATGTTCAAAAATTGATATAATATAATTTTTAAATAGAAAATGCTAGCAAATTTAGGATATAACACAAAGTATAAAAACTTATAATAATAATAATAATAATAATTATAATAATAATAATAATATATTTAATTAAATAGATTGGTCTAACAGTTTTAGTAGTTTGAAGTCTTATTTTTTTTTTAACCAAATTGGCTTTTGAAAATGTATAGTTTGAGTACTTAAGTTATAGCTAAACTGACAAATATTGATATTGTTAGGTTGAACGTTGTGTTCGAATTTAAACCTGAGACTTCACAGTTGTGTGAGTTTATTATAACAAACATCGATCTCAATGTGTTTGGATCTGATATGCATGACTAGATTAGAGGCCAATGCATTGGTACTCAAGTTATCACACCATAAGATTTGCTTCCTAAGTAATGGTGATTTTAGTTTAGTTACGAGGGATCTGACCCAAGCTATCTCAACTGCAAGATCAGCTAGAGCACGATATTCAGACTTTGTGTTGGATCTAGGCACAACCTTTTGTTTTCTTGAGGACTAACAAATCAATGATTCTTATATGAATAAACAGTGCACTGACATGGATTTCCTGTCATCATCACTTGTGGCCTAGTCAGCATATAAGAACCTTAGTATATCTAAATCAATAGATGGCATGATGTGTAAGCAGAAATTGATTGTTCCTTGGAGATATCTTAGTATCCTCTTTTATCCATTGTTAGTGATCTATGCTAGGAGAGCTCATGTGTTGGATGCGTTTGTTGAATGCAAAGAAAATATTAGGCCTTGTGTTTGTCAAATATTATAGTGCACCTATGACCTGCATGTACTTGGTTGTTTCAACCATTGGTTTTGCTTCATTTGTGAGCCGTCTTCATGGTATCATAGGTGTTAGACAGGTCAATACTTTCTCTATTTTGAATTTTCTGAGTATATCACCTGCTTATTTTGATTGCCTCTGAAATATTCCATTTGCATCTCTTTGAACTTCAATTTTCATAAAGTAGTGTAGATGATCAAGATTCTTTAGGGAAAACGCAATGTTGAGTTGCTTGATGAAAAACTACAGGAACTTGGTGTTGTTGCTTGTCACAATTATGTCATTTACATAAATTAGAAGAAATGTAATGTGATTTGTGTCTCTACTATGCATGAAGCGAGGGGAGTCATTTTTGGTGTTCCGAAATCCCCAATTTAGTAGAGCATTTCCAGTTGTCAAACTAGACCCTAGGAACTTGCTTCATACTATAGATTGCTTTTGATAGTATGCATATGTGATTAGGCTTGATCGAGTCTAATTAACCTTTTGTTTGATGCATAAAGATATTTTCCTTGAGATAATCATTAAGAAATGCATTGTTTATATTTAGTTGTCTTACCTCCCAATTGAAGTACAAATCAATGGATAAGATGATTCTCATGGTAGTGGATTTGACAATAGGACTAAAGGTTTTCCGCATAATCAAGGCCAATTGTTTGTTGAAAAGCCATTGGCAACCAATCTTTCTTTTCTCCTATCTATTGAGCCATATGCCTTATACTTTGTTTTGAACACTCATTTTGAATCAACAATATTTTCTTGGCGATCATACGACACTAATGCTCATATTTTATTGGATATTAGAGTATTAAATTATGTGTCCATTGCTTTTCTCCATTGGAGTCTGCTAAGAGTTTATTTGATTTCATATGACCAATTGTCTTTTGTTTGTGCTTATGTCACCCTTATATATGGTTGTTTTGGCTTGTAAATCCCATTTTTCCTTCTGGTGCACATCTAATGTGTGTTGATATTGTTATCTTGAGTGCCTGTTCATACTTCAGGTTCAATTGCCCCTGTTTCTCTCCACTATGTTAGTTGAACCATTGTTGTCTTCTTCTTATTTGATTGTAGTGTTCTCACCAATGTCAAAGACTCTGTCATTAGGATCTTGCTTATCTTCACCTGATTGGTTATTGCTTGAGGTGTTTGAGGCTTTTTCTTTATGAATAGCTGAGTCATTTTTTGGATCACAAATGTTGTTGTTTGTGCCATCTGCGATATCAAGAGGAAACAAGGTAGATACTTTTTGCGTTTTATTTTTCGATGGATTTCTTGTGTCAAGAAATCCATCTTGAAAAGGAAAAGGTTCCTCATTGAACACTACATGTCTTGAGATAAATATTCTTCCATGTGAGTTGATATATTTGTATCCTTTGTGTGAGTTGCTATATCCCAAGAATACATGCCTAGTTATGTGGAATTGAAGTTTACGATTATTGGAAGGTTTGAGGCAAGGATAATAGGCACAACCAAAATGTTTGAGGACACTATAGCCTGGTCCCTTCTTGTTGATCAGGGCATAAGGACAAACATTTTGATCAATGGATGAAGACAATCTATAAGCAAACCTTTTTGTACAAGTTTAATTTCACCACCACCATCACATTGAACAATTTGTATCCTTTTGTTAAATTGATTCTCTACCATGTTTTTGAATTGGATAACAACAACTATGGTTTTAGACTTTTGTTTCAAAAAATAGATCCATGTGAATTTACTAAAATCATTAATAAAGTGGACGTAATATTGAAAACGATAATTTGATATTATTGGTACATGACCTCATACATCAGTATGAATCAACTTTAGGGGTTCATGAGCATGAGAACTATATGATTTAAAGGGAACCCTATGTAGTTTACCAAATTGACATGTCTCACAAAACTAATATGTATCATTAAGTGAGGTCTTCACATTATAATGTTTCAACAATTTATCTAGTACTTTATTGTTAGGGTATCTAGACTTTATGTTTTATCTTTATTTGACAAACATGTAGGTACATAAGTCTTTATAGGATTGGGGACTAGCATTTGAAACTTGATACAAACCTTATTTAAGTATCCCTTTTAGAAGAGTCTTCCATGTCAGCTTGTCCTTCACAGAACAACATTCAACATCAAATTCAACAATGATATTATTCTCAACAGTTAAATTAGATTCACTTAGTAAAGTTTTGGTGATTTCAGGTACGTATAGGACATTATGCAGGTTTTGGCTTTGACTACGTGGTGTATTATTTTTCAGCATGTGAAAACTAATTATTTATTTTAATTAATTGAATGCTTGCGTTTTGTCTCTAATTGATACGTTAATTACATAACTGCCTTCCACCGAGTCAACATTAAATATCTGATTCAGTCTTCCTTCTTGAATCCGTGCGTCTATTTTTGCCTGATCAAAACCTTAATCTTTGGTCTCACGTATCTGTTGTTGCGTGGTCGAAACTCAAAGTCAAAATCCTAAGTTTGGAGCGCACGTTTTAGGTGGTCAGCTGTTTTTGAGCGCATGTTTCTGAGGTCATATCTTGGAGCGCACGTTCGGATAGACCCTCGGTTTTCTCAGGTCCAATTGCAAATTTCCTCTATAAATAGATGGTTCTCCTCAGTTGGAAAATCACACCAAAAACTATTCGTATCTAAGTTTTTTCTCTCTTCTCCCCCTCCTTACCTTTTGTTCTCTTTCTTTCGAGTGGTCTTAGTGCCATATTACGAGTGGCAGTCTTTCGACTGCCATATTGATGATATAATTCTAGAACGGTTTTCTACGGTGTAGTATAACTTCGATACAGAGTATATGAGCTGTTTTATGTTGGGGACTTTGTGGTTGATAGTATGTCTTGCACAATTTGGGCAATGTCTCGAAACGTCTTAAAGAGAGCGACTTAGTCCGCGACTCAACCCAATAATATTTTTTGTGGCATAAATTAGTTTTAATAAGTTTTCTCGAAATTCAAAACAACATAGTACTAATTAATTTTTATTTGTAAAAATAAAGTAATTTTTTAAATATTACAAAATTTTAATCATATAAATTTAATTCTAAAATTTATTCTTAATAATAAGTAAAACTTTCATATATCTTCTATAAATATTATATACATACAATGTTACTGGATTTACATCCACTAATTTTTTAGTTGGTTTAATTGATAAATTACAATTATAATTTTTTTAAAGATGTCTTAATGTGTATTTTGTTAATTTACACCAATTAATAAGTTTGTGGGTGAAAATTAGCAAATTTTAACTAATTTTTTTTAAAATAAATAAATGACATCTCTGTATGTATTAATTTTTTTAATTTGAAATTACTTTTAAATTTTTAGATAAAACAATCTATTAAATTAAAAATATATTATATTGAATTAAAATTTAAATATAATATTTAATTGAATATAAAATAATTATATATTTTGAATTCAAATAAAAAAGAAATTTGATACAAAGACA